>JAPZIH010001229.1:0-50071 GCA_027410445.1 Discoglossus pictus
TTCCTCTCTGTTCTTTCTCTCTCAGTCACACCCGGCTTCCTCCCCACATCCCCCTCCTGTCTCTCTCTCTGTACCCCCTGTGTGTCTTTCTGTCTGTGTATATCTATGTATTCTTTCCTCTCTATATTTCTTCCTCTCTGCTCTCTCTCCCTCAGTCACACCCGGCTTCCTCCCCACATCCCCCCTCCTGTCTCTCTCTGTACCCCCCATGTGTCTCTCTGTCTGTGTAATCTATGTATTCTTTCCTATCTATATTTCTTCCTCTCTCTCCCTCAGTCACACCCGGCTTCCTCCCCACATCCCCCTCCTGTCTCTCTCTGTAACCCCCCATGTGTCTCTCTGTCTGTGTATATCTATGTATTCTTTCCTCTCTATATTTCTTCCTCTCTGTCCTCTCACCTCAGTCACACCCGGCTTTCCTCCCCCACATCCCCCCTCCTGTCTCTCTCTGTACCCCCATGTGTCTCTCTGTCTGTGTATATCTATGTATTCTTTCTCTCTCTATATTTCTTCCTCTCTGTTCTCTCTCCCTCAGTCACACTGGCTTCCTCCCCACGATCCCCCCTCCTGTCTCTCTCTGTACCCCCATGTGTCTCTCTGTCTGTGTATATCTATGTATTTTCCTCTCTATATTTCTTCCTCTCTTTCTCTCTCCCTCAGTCACACCGGCTTTCTCCCCACATCCCCCCTCCTGTCTCTCTCTGTACCCCCCATGTGTCTCTCTGTCTGTGTATATCTATGTATTCTTTCCTCTCTATATTTCTTCCTCTCTGTTCTTTCTCCCTCAGTCTACCCGGCTTCCTCCACACATCCCCCTCCTGTCTCTCTCTGTACCCCCATGTGTCTCTCTCTCTGTGTATATCTATGTATTCTTTCCTCTCTATATTTCTTCCTCTCTGTTCTCCTTCCTCTCAGTCACACCGGCTTCCTCCCCCACACCCCCCATCCTGTCTCTCTCTGTACCCCCCATGTGTCTCTCTGTCTGTGTATATCTATGTATTCTTTCCTCTCTATATTTCTTCCTCTCTGTTCTCTCTCCCCTCAGTCACACCCGGCTTCCTCCCCACATCCCCCCTCCTGTCTCTCTCTGTACCCCCATGTGTCTCTCTGTCTGTGTATATCTATGTATTCTTTCCTCTCTGTTCTCTCTTCCTCTCAGTCACACCCGGCTTCCTCCCCACATCCCCCCCTCCTGTCTCTCTCTGTACCCCCCATGTGTCTCTCTGTCTGTGTATATCTAGTATTCTTTCCTCTCTATATTTCTTCCTCTCTGTTCTCTCTCCCTCAGTCACACCCGGCTTCCTCCCCACATCCCCCCTCCTATCTCTCTCTGTACCCCCCACATGTGTCTCTCTGTCTGTGTATATCTATGTATTCTTTCCTCTCTATATTTCTTCCTCTCTGTTCTCTCTCCCTCAGTCACACCTGGCTTCCTCCCCACATCCCCCTCCTGTCTCTCTCTCTGTACCCCCTGTGTGTCTCTCTGTCTGTGTATATCTATGTATTCTTTCCTCTCTATATTTCTTCCTCTCTGTTCTCTCCTCCCTCAGTCACAACCCGGCTTCCTCCACATCCCCCCCTCCTCTGTCTCTCTTGTACCCCCATGTGTCTCTCTGTCTGTGTATATCTATGTTATTCTTTCCTCTCTATATTTCTTCCTCTCTGTCCCTCAGTCACACCCGGCTTCCTCCCCACATCCCCCCTCCTGTCTCTCTATGTACCCCCATGTGTCTCTCTGTCTGTGTATATCTATGTATTCTTTCCTCTCTATATTTCTTCCTCTCTGCTCTCTCTCTCTCTCAGTCACACCTGGCTTCCTCCCCACATTCCCCCCTCCTGTCTCTCTCTGTACCCTCCATGTGTCTCTCTGTCTGTGTATATCTATGTATTCTTTCCTCTCTATATTTCTTCCTCTCTCTCCCTCAGTCACACCCGGCTTCCTCCCCACATCCCCCCTCCTGTCTCCCTCTCTGTACCCCCCATGTGTCTCTCTGTCTGTGTATATCTATGTATTCTTTCCTATCTATATTTCTTCCTCTCTGTTCTCTCTCTCTCAGTCACACCTGGCTTCCTCCCCACATCCCCCCCTACTGTCTCCCTCTGTACCCCCCATGTGACTCTCTGTCTGTGTATATCTATGTATTCTTTCCTCTCTATGTTTCTTCCTCTCTGTTTTCTCTCCACTCAGTCACACCCGGCTTCCTCCCCACATCCCCCCCTCCTGTCTTCTCTCTGTACCCCCATGTGTCTCTCTGTCTGTGTATATCTATGTATTCTTTCCTCTCTATATTTTTCATCTCTGTTCTCTCTCCCTCAGTCACACCCGGCTTCCTCCCACATCCCCCCTCCTGTCTCTCTCTGTACCCCATGTGTCTCTCTGTCTGTGTTATCTATGTATTCTTTCCTCTCTATATTTCCTCCTCTCTGTTCTCTCTCCCTCAGTCACACCGGCTTCCTCCCACATCCCCCCCTCCTGTCTCTCTCTGTACCCCCCATGTGTCTCTCTGTCTGTGTATATCTATGTATTCTTTCCTCTCTATATTTCTTTCTCTCTGTTCTCTCTCTCTCAGTCACACCCGGCTTCCTCCCCACATCCCCCCTCCTGTCTCTCTCTGTACCCCCCATGTGTCTCTCTGTCTGTGTATATCTATGTATTCTTTCCTCTCTATCGTTTCCTCCTCTCTGTTCTCTCTCCCTCAGTCACACCCCGGCTTCCTCCCCACATCCCCCCCTCCTGTCTCTCTCTGTACCCCCCATGTGTCTCTCTGTCTGTGTATATCTATGTATTCTTTCCTCTCTATATTTCTTTCTCTCTGTTCTCTCTCCCTCAGTCACACCCGGCTTCCTCCCCACATCCCCCCTCCTGTCTCTCTCTGTACCCCCCATGTGTCTCTCTGTCTGTGTATATCTATGTATTCTTTCCTCTCTATATTTTTCCTCCTCTTTGTCTCTCCTCTCAGTCACACCCGGCTTCCTCCCCACATCCCCCCCCTCCTGTCTCTCTCTGTACCCCCCATGTGTCTCTCTGTCTGTGTATATCTGTAACGGAGCTGGAACACGCAGTCCAATATCTCCGCTGGTATACAGTAAAAAATCCAAGAAGCACTACAGTCTCACCATCCCCGACCTCCCATATTGGACGACACACAATTTGGGAGTCAAATGGAATACGTGACTTTATTCTGTCTTGTCAGAAATTATTTATTACCCATCTCTTCCCACATGGAATACACATGCCATATTTGCGCCGCATAATACACATAAAGAGAACAATAAGGTGGGATTCAGCACACTCCCTGGCAAACTTGTGTACAACCAGACATTGATTCAATTACACTTCTTTGTTCTTATCTGAGAATGAAAAACACTGTATACAATAGACTTCCTTATCTTGAGTCGGAGTCGCTGTAGACAGGATTATCTCCCATGCCAAGTAGCTGCAAATGTCAGGGTACAGATATTCTGCAGAGCATCACCAACATACATTATGTAGGATCATATTTTAACCATAATAATCAGTAAAACAGGGTAAAACAGTGATGGGTTCCGCTACACACCTCCCCCCGTGACCATAAGCCGGCATAACACGGTCTGATCCCAACGAATCGGCCTGGGATGTCCGGACAAAAGTATTTGATTGGTCAATCTCTAGTTTGACAACCCATCAGCATTACTGCAATTCACATTACTCACATTTTACATATCCCCAGATAGCTGGATCTGAGCGCACAAAACTACCCGCATAGCGCTCAGATCCTCTTCACACAGTTCAATTGCCATGGAGCTAAAGTCTTTCCCACTGTCTTTCATTATATGAATGGGCTCCATGGCATAGCTATCTGGGGTATCAAGCTCCCACAGGGCAGTACGGAATGACCCCCTGTTATGTAAAGGGCCCAGAATGAGTGACATACACTCTGGTATGGCCGAACAGCTGGTTTCAAAGGGCAATATGTACCAGGGCCATAGTGCGCAGGGCAGGAGGCTGGCAAACAGTCCTCTCCAAGCCAAAGTGGCGAAGGGCACTTCCGTCACACATCTCCCCTTTGGGGGGAAGTCTAAACAGGCACCTGGATATTTCGCTGGGGTGATGGTGCAACACGCTGAGGGGACTTGAGGGGCAGAGGCCAGCGGCACTCTGCCCTGATGCCAGCTCTTCTGCTGGTATAACCTGCAGGACCTCCTGCTCTGTACAAGGGACAAAGGGAGGGCAGAGGCCGACTGCACTCTGCCCCACTGTCAGCTCTTCTGCTGGGGTACCTGGACATATTCCGGCTCAGTAGCCAGGGAACGTGGGGGTGTTAGTGGGGGTTAACATTTCCTTGTTAACCCTGGGGCCACATTAGAAGTTAGCTGGGGAGGGAATTTGTACTTACCCCCTCCTCCGGTTGTCCCAGTGTGGGTAGTGGGATCTGGACAGGCTGCGGGCGCAGAGACCACGGTCCATCTGCGCCGTCTGGGAGATTGGTGTCTCCCTGGTTAGGGTAAACTGTCGCTGGGGGGGAAGGACGACACCTTCAGCCCCCTGTGATTCACACTGCGCTGGGGGGGAAGGACGACACCTTCTGCCCCTGGGGTTCACACTGCCGCTGGGGGGAAAGGACGACACCTTTGGCCCCCTGGGGTACCCACTGCCGCTGTGGAGGAAGGTCGACACCTTCTGCTCCCTGGGGAACACACTGCCGCTGGGGGGGAAGGGGACACCTTCTGCCCCCTGTGGTTCACACTGCCGCTGGGGGAAGGACGACACCTTCTGCCCCTGGGGTTCACATGCCGCTGGGGGGAAAGGACGACACCTTCGCCCCTGGGGTTCACACTGCCGCTGGGGAGGAAGGACGGCCCCTTCTGCTCCTGGGGTACACACTGCCGCTGGGGAGGAAGGACGACACCTTCGGCCCCCTGGGGTACACACTGTCGCTGGGGAGGTAGGACGACACCTTCAGCTCCTGGGGTACACACTGCCGCTGGGGAGGAAGGACGACACATTCGGACCCCTGGGGTACACACTGCTGCTTTGGAGGAAGGAGACGACACCTTCAGCTCCCTGGGGTACACACTGCCGCTGGGGAGGAAGGACGACACCTTCAGCTCCCTGGGGTACACACTGCCGCTGGGGGGGAGGACGACACCTTCGGCCCCCTGGGGTACACACTGTCGCTGGGGGAGGGGAATTAGTTGGAGTTTTCCACGTGGAGCGGTTTCTGTTTCTGGGACAGTCTCTCAGCATGTGACCCTGCTGGTTACACGTGTGGCACCTGATGTACCGTGGAGGGGTTTGGTAGTTCCCACCACCCGGACGCAGTGCTGGGGGGGGTTAATGGTGGGAGGTGGGTTAGCAGCTCCCAAGATGGACCGCTCCCGTGCCCGCTGCTTTTCCATTATGTATTTGTGTACATCTGTCATTAACCATTCCAAGGTTTTTATGGGAAGCGTACCTGGGAAAAAGGCAGTCTGCTTTGGAGTTCTCTTTGAAACTCCGTCTGTGGGGTAATAAGAGGTACTGTAACCATGAGTTCCTTTCTGTCTGCATCCCTGTAGTCCGCGGCCGCCTCCTCCTCCTCATGATGGAACGCTGTCTGAAAACTAGCCGGTTCCATCCTGCTGTAGCCAGGGGCGCTGTACGGATACTAGCGTTTGCCCTCAATTTGTACTCCACGAAATGGTGTCTCCTGTAGCTGTCCTTCTGAACCGTGGGAACAATTCCGCACTTGCCAACAAATGTAACGGAGCTGGAACACAAATCCACAAATCCAATAATCTCCGCTGGTATATCGGTAAAATACCCAAGAAGCAACTACTAGTCTGCACTCCCATTCCCGACCTCCCATATTGGACGACCACACAATTTGGGAGTCAAATGAATACTGACTTTATTCTGTTCTTGCAGAAATATTTATACCCATCTCTTCCCACAGGAAATACACATCCCCCATAGTTGGCCACAATACACATAAAGAAAACAATAGGTGTGTCACACCTCCCTGGCAACTTGGATACAATCACACATTGATTCAATTACACTTCTTTGTTCTTATCAGAGAATGAAACACTGTATACAATAGACTTCCTTTATGCAGAGTCCGCTGTAACAGGATTAACTCCCATGCCAAGTAGCTGCAAATGTCTGGGACAATATTCTGCAGAGCATCAACCAACATACATATAGTAGGATCATATTTTAACCATAATAATCATAAAACAGGGTAAAACAGTGATGGGTTCCGCTACAGTGTATTCTTTCCTCTCTATATTTCTTCCTCTCTGTTCTCTCTTTCCCTCAGTCACACCCGGCTTCCTCACCACATCCCCCCTCCTGTCTCTCTCTGTACCCCCATGTGTCTCTCTCTCTGTGTATATCTATGTATTCTTTCCTCTCTATATTTCTTCCTCTCTGTTCTCTCTCCCTCAGTCACACCCGGCTTCCTCCCCACATCCCCCCCTCCTGTCTCTCTCTGTACCCTCCATGTGTCTCTCTGTCTGTGTATATCTATGTATTCTTTCCTCTCTATATTTCTTCCTCTCTGTTCTCTCTCCCTCAGTCACACCCAGCTTCCTCCCCACATCCCCCCTCCTGTCTCTCTCTGTACCCCCATGTGTCTCTCTGTCTGTGGTATATCTATGTATTCTTTCCTCTCTATATTTCTTCCTCTCTGTTCTCTCTCTCCCTCAGTCACACCCGGCTTCCTCCCCACATCCCCCCTCCTGTCTCTCTCTGTACCCCCCCATGTGTCTCTCTGTCTGTGTATATCTATGTATTCTTTCCTCTCTATATTTCTTCCTCTCTGTTCTCTCTTCCTCTCAGTCACACCCGGCTTCCTCCCCACATCCTCTCTCTCTTGCTCTCCTTTTTTGTGTCTCTTGTTCTCCTTTTTGTGTCTCTCTCTTGCTCTCCTTTTTGTCTCTCTCTTAGTCTCCCTTTTTGTCTCTCTCTTGCTCTCCTTTTTGTGTCTCTCTTGCTCTCCCTTTTTGTGTCTCTCTCTTGCTCTCCTTTTTGTGTCTCTCTTGCTCTCCTTTTTGTCTCTCTCTCTTGCTCCCCTTTTTGTCTCTCTCTTGCTCTCCTTTTTGTCTCTCTCTTGCTCTCCTTTTTGTGTCTCTCTCTTAGTCTCCTTTTTGTCTCTCTCTTGCTCTCCTTTTTGTGTCTCTCTTGCTCTCACCTTTTTGTGTCTCTCTCTGCTCTCCTTTTGTGGTCTCTTGCTCCCCTTTTTTGTCTCTCTCTTGCTCTCCTTTTTTGTCTCTCTCTTGCTCTCCTTTTTGTGTCTCTCTCTTAGTCTCCTTTTTGTCTCTCTCTTGCTCTCCTTTTTGTCTCTCTCTTGCTCTCCTTTTTGTCTCTCCCTTGCTCTCCTTTTTGTCTCTCTCTCTTGCTCTCCTTTTTGTCTCTCTCTTGCTCTCCTTTTTGTCTCTCTCTTGCTCTCCTTTTTGTCTCTCTCTTGCTCTCCTTTTTGTCTCTCTCTCTCTGCTCTCTTTTTTGTCTCTCTCTTGCTCTTCTTTTTGTGTCTCTCTTGCTCTCCTTTTTGTCTCTCTCTCTCTTGCTCTTCTTTTTGTGTCTCTCTTGCTCTCCTTTTTGTGTCTCTCTTGCTCTCCTTTTTGTGTCTCTCTTCTCTCCTTTTTGTCTGTCTCTTGCTCTCCTTTTTGTGTCTCTCTTGCTCTCCTTTTTGTGTCTCTCTCTTGCTCTCCCTTTTTGTGTCTCTCTCTTGCTCTCCCTTTTTGTCTCTCTCTTGCTCTCCTTTTTGTCTCTCTCTTGCTTTCCTTTTTTGTGTCTCTCTCTTGCTCTCCTTTTTGTCTCTCTCTCTTGCTCTCCTTTTTGTCTCTCTCTTGCTTTCCTTTTTGTGTCTCTCTTGCTCTCCTTTTTGTCTCTCTCTCTTGCTCTCCCTTTTTGTGTCTCTCTTGCTCTCCTTTTTGTGTCTCTCTTGCTCTCCTTTTTGTCTCTCTCTTGCTTTCCTTTTTGTGTCTCTCTCTTGCTCTCCTTTTTGTCTCTCTCTTGCTCTCCTTTTTGTGTCTCTCTCTTGCTCACCTTTTGTGTCTCTCTCTTGCTCTCCTTTTTGTGTCTCTCTCTTGCTCTCCTTTTTGTCTCTCTCTTGCTCTCCTTTTTGTCTCTCTCTTGCTTTCCTTTTTGTGTCTCTCTCTTGCTCTCCTTTTTGTCTCTCTCTTGCTTTCCTTTTTGTGTCTCTCTTGCTCTCCTTTTTGTCTCTCTCTCTTGCTCTCCCTTTTTGTGTCTCTCTCTTGCTCTCCTTTTTGTCTTTCTCTTGCTCTCCTTTTTGTCTCTCTCTTGCTTTCCTTTTTGTGTCTCTCACTTGCTCTCCTTTTTGTCTCTCTCTTGCTTTCCTTTTTGTGTCTCTCTCTTGCTCTCCTTTTTGTCTCTCTCTTGCTCTCCTTTTTGTGTCTCTCTCTTGCTCACCTTTTGTGTCTTTCTCTTGCTCTCCTTTTTGTGTCTCTCTCTTGCTCTCCTTTTTGTCTCTCTCTTGCTCTCCTTTTTGTCTCTCTCTCTTGCTCTCCTTTTTGTCTCTCTCTCTTGCTCTCCTTTTTTGTCTCTCTCTTGCTCTCCTTTTTGTCTCTCTCTCTTGCTCTCCTTTTTGTGTCTCTCTTGCTCTCCTTTTTGTCTCTCTCTTGCTCTCCTTTTTGTTTCTCTCTCTTGCTCTCCTTTTGTCTCTCTCTTGCTCTCCTTTTTTGTCTCTCTCTTGCTCTCCTTTTTGTGTCTCTCTTGCTCTCCTTTTTGTGTCTCTCTTGCTCTCCTTTTTGTCTCTCTCTCTTGCTCTCCTTTTTGTCTCTCTCTTGCTCTCCTTTTTGTCTCTCTCTCTTGCTCTCCTTTTTGTGTCTCTCTCTTGCTCTCCTTTTTGTGTCTCTCTCTTGCTCTCCTTTTTGTCTCTCTCTTGCTCTCCCTTTTTGTGTCTCTCTCTTGCTCTCCCTTTTTGTCTCTCTCTTGCTCTCCTTTTTGTCTCTCTCTTGCTCTCCTTTTTGTGTCTCTCTTGCTCTACTTTTTGTGTCTCTCTCTTGCTCTCCTTTTTGTGTCTCTCTCTTGCTCTCCTTTTTGTGTCTCTCCCTTGCTCTCCTTTTTTGTGTCTCTCTTGCTCTCCTTTGTGTCTGTCTCTTGCACTCCCTTTTTGTCTTTCTCTTGCTCTCCTTTTTGTCTCTCTCCCTCTCCATTTTGTGTCTCTCTCGCTCTCCATTTTGTGTCTCTCTTGCTCTACTTTTTGTGTCTCTCTCTTGCTCTCCTTTTTGTCTCTCTCTTGCTCTCCCTTTTTGTCTCTCTCTTGCTCTCCTTTTTGTGTCTCTCTCTTGCTCTCCTTTTTGTGTCTCTCTCTTTCTCTCCTTTTTTTGTCTCTCTCTCTCTTGCTCTCCTTTTTGTCTCTCTCTTGCTCTCCTTTTTGTGTCTCTCTCTTGCGCTCCTTTTTGTCTCTCTCTTGCGCTCCTTTTTGTGTCTCTCTCTTGCTCACCTTTTGTGTCTTTCTCTTGCTCTCCTTTTTGTGTCTCTCTCTTGCTCTCCTTTTTGTCTCTCTCTTGCTCTCCTTTTTGTCTCTCTCTCTTGCTCTCCTTTTTGTCTCTCTCTTGCTCTCCTTTTTGTCTCTCTCTTGCTCTCCTTTTTGTCTCTCTCTTGCTCTCCTTTTTGTCTCTCTCTTGCTCTCCTTTTTGTTTCTCTCTCTTGCTCTCCTTTTGTCTCTCTCTTGCTCTCCTTTTTGTCTCTCTCTTGCTCTCCTTTTTGTGTCTCTCTTGCTCTCCTTTTTGTCTCTCTCTTGCTCTCCTTTTTGTCTCTCTCTCTTGCTCTCCTTTTTGTCTCTCTCTTGCTCTCCTTTTTGTCTCTGTCTCTTGCTCTCCTTTTTGTGTCTCTCTCTTGCTCTCCTTTTTGTGTCTCTCTCTTGCTCTCCTTTTTGTGTCTCTCTTGCTCTCCCTTTTTGTGTCTCTCTCTTGCTCTCCTTTTTGTCTCTCTCTTGCTCTCCCTTTTTGTCTCTCTCTTGCTCTCCTTTTTGTGTCTCTCTCGCCCTCCTTTTTGTCTCTCTCTCTCGCCCTCCTTTTTGTGTCTCTCTCTTGCTCTCCTTTTTGTGTCTCTCTCTTGCTCTCCTTTTTGTGTCTCTCCCTTGCTCTCCTTTTTGTGTCTCTCTTGCTCTCCTTTTTGTCTTTCTCTTGCTCTCCTTTTTGTCTCTCTCGCTCTCCATTTTGTGTCTCTCTCGCTCTCCATTTTGTGTCTCTCTTGCTCTACTTTTTGTGTCTCTCTCTTGCTCTCCCTTTTTGTCTCTCTCTTGCTCTCCTTTTTGTCTCTCTCTTGCTCTCCTTTTTGTGTCTCTCTCTTGCTCTCCTTTTTGTGTCTCTCTCTTGCTCTCCTTTTTTGTCTCTCTCTTGCTCTCCTTTTTGTCTTTCTCTTGCTCTCCTTTTTGTCTCTCTCTTGTTCTCCTTTTTGTCTCTCTCTTGCTCTCCTTTTTGTGTCTCTCTCTTGCTCTCCTTTTTGTGTCTCTCTCTTGCTCTACTTTTTGTGTCTCTCTCTTGCTCTCCTTTTTGTGTCTCTCTTGCTCTCCATTTTGTGTCTCTCTTGCTCTACTTTTTGTGTCTCTCTCTTGCTTTCCTTTTTGTCTCTCTCTTGCTCTCCTTTTTGTCTCTCTCTTGCTCTCCTTTTTGTGTCTCTCTCTTGCTCTCCTTTTTGTGTCTCTCTCTTGCTCTCCTTTTTGTCTCTCTCTCTTGCTCTCCTTTTTGTCTCTCTCTTGCTCTCCTTTTTGTGTCTCTCTCTTGCGCTCCTTTTTGTCTCTCTCTTGCTCTCCTTTTTGTCTCTCTCTTGCTCTCCTTTTTGTCTCTCTCTTGCTCTCCTTTTGTCTCTCTCTTGCTCTCCTTTTTGTGTCTCTCTCTTGCTCTCCTTTTTGTGTCTCTTGTTCTCCTTTTTGTCTCTCTCTTGCTCTCCTTTTTGTGTCTCTCTCTTGCTCTCCTTTTTGTCTCTCTCTTGCTCTCCTTTTTGTGTCTCTCTCTTGCTCTCCTTTTTGTGTCTCTCTTGTTCTCCTTTTTGTCTCTCTATTGCTCTCCTTTTTGTCTCTCTCTTGCTCTCCTTTTTGTGTCTCTCTCTTGCTCTCCTTTTTGTCTCTCTCTCTTGCTCTCCCTTTTTGTGTCTCTCTCTTGCTCTCCTTTTTGTCTCTCTCTTGCTCTCCTTTTTGTCTGTCTCTTGCTCTCCTTTTTGTGTCTCTCTCTTGCTCTCCTTTTTGTGTCTCTCTCTTGCTCTCCTTTTGTGTCTCTCTCTTGCTCTCCTTTTTGTGTCTCTCTCTTGCTCTCCTTTTTGTGTCTCTCTTGTTCTCCCTTTTTGTCTCTCTATTGCTCTCCTTTTTGTCTCTCTCTTGCTCTCCTTTTTGTGTCTCTCTTGCTCTCCTTTTTGTGTCTCTCTCTTGCTCTCCTTTTTGTGTCTCTCTCTTGCTCTCCTTTTTGTCTCTCTCTCTTGCTCTCCTTTTTGTCTCTCTCTTGCTCTCCTTTTTGTTTCTCTCTTGCTCTCCTTTTGTCTCTCTCTTGCTCTCCTTTTTGTGTCTCTCTCTTGCTCTCCTTTTTGTCTCTCTCTTGCTCTCCTTTTTGTCTCTCTCTCTTGCTCTCCTTTTTGTCTCTCTCTTGCTCTCCTTTTTGTGTCTCTCTCTTGCTCTCCTTTTTGTCTGTCTCTTGCTCTCCTTTTTGTGTCTCTCTCTTGCTCTCCTTTTTGTGTCTCTCTCTTGCTCTCCTTTTTGTGTCTCTCTCTTGCTCCCCTTTTTGTCTCTCTCTTGCTCTCCTTTTTGTGTCTCTCTCTTGCTCTCCCTTTTTGTGTCTCTCTCTTGCTCTCCTTTTTGTCTCTCTCTTGCTCTCCTTTTTGTGTCTCTCTCTTGCTCTCCTTTTTGTGTCTCTCTCTTGCTCTCCTTTTTGTGTCTCTCTCTTGTTCTCCTTTTTGTCTCTCTCTCTTGCTCTCCTTTTTGTCTCTCTCTTGTTCTCCCTTTTTGTCTCTCTATTGCTCTCCTTTTTGTCTCTCTCTTGCTCTCCTTTTTGTGTCTCTCTCTTGCTCTCCTTTTTGTGTCTCTCTCTTGCTCTCCCTTTTTGTCTCTCTCTTGCTCTCCTTTTTGTGTCTCTCTTGCTCTCCTTTTTGTGTCTCTCTCTTGCTCTCCTTTTTGTGTCTCTCTTGCTCTCCTTTTTGTGTCTCTCTCTTGCTCTCCTTTTTGTGTCTCTCTCTTGCTCTCCTTTTTGTGTCTCTCTCTTGTTCTCCTTTTTGTCTCTCTCTCTTGCTCTCCTTTTTGTCTCTCTCTTGTTCTCCTTTTTGTCTCTCTCTTGCTCTCCTTTTTGTGTCTCTCTCTTGCTCTCCTTTTTGTCTCTCTCTTGTTCTCCCTTTTTGTCTCTCTATTGCTCTCCTTTTTGTCTCTCTCTTGCTCTCCTTTTTGTGTCTCTCTCTTGCTCTCCTTTTTGTGTCTCTCTCTTGCTCTCCTTTTTGTGTCTCTCTCTTGCTCTCCTTTTTGTGTCTCTCTTGCTCTCATTTTTATCTCTCTCTTGCTCTCCTTTTGTGTCTCTCTCTTGCTCTCCTTTTTGTGTCTCTCTTGTTCTCCTTTTTGTCTCCCTCTTGCTCTCCTTTTTGTCTCTCTCTCTTGCTCTCCTTTTTGTGTCTCTTGTTCTCCTTTTTGTCTCTCTCTTGCTCTCCTTTTTGTGTCTCTCTCTTGCTCTCCTTTTTGTGTCTCTCTCTTGCTCTCCTTTTTGTGTCTCTCTTGTTCTCCCTTTTTGTCTCTCTATTGCTCTCCTTTTTGTCTCTCTCTTGCTCTCCTTTTTGTGTCTCTCTCTTGCTCTCCTTTTTGTGTCTCTCTCTTGCTCTCCTTTTTGTCTCTCTCTTGCTCTCCTTTTTGTGTCTCTCTCTTGCTCTCCTTTTTGTCTCTCTCTTGCTCTCCTTTTTGTCTCTCTTGCTCTCCTTTTTGTGTCTCTCTCTTAGTCTCCTTTTTATCTCTCTCTTGCTCTCCTTTTTGTTTCTCTCTTGCTCTCCTTTTGTCTCTCTCTTGCTCTCCTTTTTGTGTCTCTCTTGCTCTCATTTTTATCTCTCTCTTGCTCTCCTTTTTGTGTCTCTCTCTTGCTCTCCTTTTTGTGTCTCTTGTTCTCCTTTTTGTCTCTCTCTCTTATTTTTATCTCTCTCTTGCTCTCCTTTTTGTGTCTCTCTTGCTCTCATTTTTATCTCTCTCTTGCTCTCCTTTTTGTGTCTCTCTCTTGCTCTCCTTTTTGTGTCTCTTGTTCTCCTTTTTGTCTCTCTCTCTTGCTCTCCTTTTTGTGTCTCTCTCTTGCTCTCCTTTTTGTGTCTCTCTCTTGCTCTCCTTTTTGTGTCTCTCTCTTGCTCTCCTTTTTGTCTCTCTCTCTTGCTCTCCTTTTTGTCTCTCTCTTGCTCTCCTTTTTGTCTCTCTCTCTTGCTCTCCTTTTTGTGTCTCTTGTTCTCCTTTTTGTCTCTCTCTCTTGCTCTCCTTTTTGTCTCTCTCTCTTGCTCTCCTTTTTGTCTCTCTCTCTTGCTCTCCCTTTTTGTCTCTCTCTTGCTCTCTTATTGTCTCTCTCTCTTTTATCTGAAGGTCTCTCTTGTTACTCTCTCGTTGCATCGCCTGCACTCTATCCCACTCCTTCGTCCACCGCACTCTATTACAATGGCAGCCGTCTCTTTTGCACGCTGCAGTCTCCAGTCCTTGTTGGGGGGGTCTTGTTTCCGTGTCCTTGCGGCGCACCTGACCTACACGCCACCTACAGATGGCCCAGTGGTCACACAAGTGGTCAGCACGTGAGGGTCACTGAGGTCACCATCAATGAGAACATTCCAGAACTAATCCGTAGGATTAAGCTGTTAGCGCGCTGTCTGTCTCTGTCGCGCTCTGGTTTTGGCGCCGCTGTCCTGGGGTAGTTGCGTCACCTGAAGCTGTGATGGATTCCGACCAGACCCTCCATGACCTCTTCTCACGCCTCATCCGCCAGCTGCGCAAAATAAGTGTGGACCTCGTCCCCCTGACTGAGACATATGTGAGACTTGTGGGGGATGGGCGTAATGTATAGATACGGGCGACTTGCCCATCAAAAATGACGGCAATAAAATGCTAAGACTGGGACACAATATGTCAACTTAACCTTTAGTTATCTAGAAAGAAACATTATAGTAAAGTAGCGACTTGTCCGTCAAAAAATGATGTTAATGTTTGGAAAGTTGTTTAGTTATTAATATACGTTTTTGACATTTCTTGAACAGGTTCTAAACCCTTTGTTTTTTTTGGTAGTTTTTTGGGCGTATCTTTCATTTTTGCAGCTGATAGTCTTTTGTTTGCAAGTCTTTTGCGTTCTTTTTCTCCTCTGGTGTCTGCTGGTCGGCCCATCTCTCTCGTCTTTCTCTAGTTTGACGTCTTTTCTTCTCGTGTTTGCTCTCGTTAGTAGCCATGTTATACAGTTTGTTTATAGGTGCTTGTAGTTCATTGTACTGGTAGTTTCTTTGTATTGTTAAATAAGTGTTTTTTATTTTTTTGGTCTTACTTTCTGTGATACGTTGTAATTTTTGCCTTAGATGAATAGCACAGGAAGGACCTGACACTATACCTTCTTCTACATGTAGTAGGTGTCTCGTGTTAATTCAAATTTATATATTTTTTGTTTTGCCAATTTATTTTTTTGTTGTACTTTTAGGTTACAGACATAGTAGAGGGCGGAAATGAGTCTTTGTAATTTTTACTACAGGGGATTGTCATAATAGTATTTTGATATTTTATTTAAAAGCTTATATGTTCGGTCAATTATTTATTTATTTTTTCCTGCCGTGTTACTACTATTTGTTGTAGTATTGTATTTTCTGTGTGTGTTTAGGTTTTATGCTTAATATTGTACATGACGACTGGTAATTGAGAAAGATACATTTTATTTAGTCTGTGTTTTGAGACTTTTGTGGACGATGCTGTTTTCTTTTTTTTTTTTTTGTGTGTAGATTTAAGTTTGGATTTACTGTTAAACATTGTTTTCCGTAAAAGACAAATAAGAGGTAAATAAGAAATGTGTCAGTTATATTTTGGTAAAGGTTATAATTATTCTGTGTTATTGTTTTGTTTTTGTTTGTTTTTCTGTTGACACGGATGCAGAGCAAACATGTTTATTTAGTTTTCTCATTTTTTACTTGTTATACTGTACCTTGGTTGAAGTGTGATTTCAAGCAGAATCTTTGTTGGTCCTCTGTTGAAAGTCCCCGTCAGATGCTCTTCACGCAGTGTCTGTTGTAAAAAAAAAAGTAAAATGTTATTTGATTTGAATTTAATGTAATGAATAACAAATTTCATTATTTTGGTCTATTGTATCTGTTATGGTGATTTTTTCTCCTATGGTGTTTTTTGTGCAACCTTTTAAAAATACTGTAATTGTATTTGTTTATTCCAGTTATCCTTTTTTTTACTGTAATTATTAATGTTTTTCTTATTTTGGATATGATGGCAATGTTTTTAGCATTATCCTATTTTGTGTCGACCACTTTTGGTATGCTTATTTAGGTTTCTTTGTAAGGCTTAAAGGTTCTTAAACATTAAAGAAGAATATTAATTTACTTTGCTATTTGTTTGTGTGATTTTTGGTACAATCCTATTTTGTGTCTACCATATGTTGCATACTTTATTTGCTTAATTAGGCTTTTTTATGAAGGTTAAATGTTTTTCTACAGTGCAAATGAATGTTTTTTTCTATTTTGGATATTATGGCTATGTTTTTAGCATTATCCTATTATGTGTTCACCACTTTTTGGTTGCTGCATTTGTTATATTGGCGGCCATTAAACATATATAGTTCCTTTATTTTTTCTACTTGTTATACTTTACCTTGATTGAAGTGTCGAATGACAGAGGGTCCCCTCCTGCCAATCTTAATCCGCCGGTCTTCTTGTAGTGTCTGTTTGAAAAAGAAAATGAAATGGTTAATTGTATATTTCTTCTTTTTGATTTAGCAAAGCATGGTCTTTTTCAGCATGTAATGTATTTTTCTATCTTACCTCTTCTTCTTTCTTTGTGTTCTTTAAAAGTGATTCTCTTTCACAGTCCACGGTGCAAATTCTTGAGTGACGCTGTTGATGCAGAGTCTGTTTGAATAGTAAAAAAAAGGAGAAAGATTCAGCTTTAGGTTATATATTGAATTACAATAAATTAATGTAATTTAAATATACTTCTGTAATTACTTTCAATTAACATTAGTTAGTTTTTGGGCCTACACACATAAATGAGCGTGTCACATGTCACTATACATGAATGACATTTTAATAGTTAATTATTTTTTTTTGTCCTGTCTTGATAATAAAATGTAATATATTATAGCTTACCTCTCACAGTGTAAAGTAGGAAATTAGGAAACAATTCTCTTCTCAAGTAACAGCAGCAGCGCCATGTCCAGTCACACCGCGCATCACCTGAATAGAGATGTAGAATTTTCTGGAAAGTAGGCAGTATTTATAAACTTTCAGGTGCCCCAGACTGTTAGAACACAATACGCATGCGCTATTTGCATTCCAGCTTACAATTTGCGTTCCATCCGCCATTTTATGCGTAGTAGTTTTCAAAATGGGGGTTAATATCAGTGTGGTACGTGCCGCATAGTATGTGTTTCAGTTTTGCGAGTCACTGTAGTATTGTTACGTCTGAAGCCTCATTTTCGTTTTGTTAGGCGGCCATTTTTTCTCTTGCTTAGTTGATTTTCGGCAGTTTAAACTCGTTTTTTTGGACTTAAATGGACGTGTAAGTTAACTTTTCGAGGTGCCGGATGCCCCCCCCTTGCTGTAAGTAAGCTTTTTATGTGTTTGTTGTGTTTATTTCTCGTGTTTCTGATGTTTTCATGTGCGCCGTTTTCGGCCGGTTTTGCGTGTTGGGAATGGGTCGTTTCGCAGCCGTATATTTTGTGAGGCGGCCGTATTTTTTTTGCGAGGGACGCAGTTGTTTTTTACGTATACGACGCAGTTGATTTTTTTTTAAGTCGTGCGTGTGTGTTCACAGCCGACGTTGGACCTTCCACCACCGCAAATGCGGCCCCTCGCTGCACAAACCCGCAAGCGTTAGCAACAACTCGTATGCTCACAACTATATATGTGATGGGATTATATTTCTAACCTGTAACTTGTAGTTCAACAATATTAATGTTTGTAATTGTGAGTTATGTAGTAATAATATAACAATATTAACGTTTGTAATTGTGAGTTATGTAGTAATAATATAACAATATTAACGTTTGTAATTGTGAGTTATGTAATAATAATAATATACTGTAACAATAATAATGTTTGTAATTGTTAGTTATTTACTAATAATATGACAATAATAACGTTTGTAATTGTGAGTTATGTAGTAATAATATAACAATATTAACGTTTGTAATTGTGAGTTATGTAGTAATAATATGACAATATTTTTTATAACTTTTTATTTTTCTTCAGTTTCTACAAATAACAAACAAATATTACAAAATCATACGAAACACAAATATACAAATACAAGATATATTACAGTCATACAAAAACTAAAGAAAAAAAAAAAAAAGAGTTAAGAGTTTAAAGAATGGTAATATTTATCCCAAATCAGGCCAAATTAAGAACATTACTTACACCTAACAGTGACATCTCCGAACACAGAATTGTTGAAAGGTTTAGTTTTTTCTTCCATTTAAACCAAAATGTAAACCCTGATTTAATTATTATTGATGTAATATTATTATTGGGAAATGTATCATACCAAAGCCAATCTCTCAATGATAAGCCCTTAGCTAAACATTGTTCTATAGTTATCCACTTATTTTGTTTTGTTTTAGCAGATCAGGGTATAAAATGAGAGCATTGCCGCCATATAATATTCTACAACACAAGGGGACGCAATGCCTCCTTTTATAAACAATCCTTCAATTAATTCTAGATTTTTTCCCATTATATATAAATGAATCGATCAAGGTTTGGTATTTTTTAATTATAGTTTCAGGAACGGATAAAGGCAAACATCTAAATAAATAATGTATTTGCAGTAATATGGACATTTTTACAGCTGCTATTCTACAGAACCAGGATAATCTATTTGATTTCCAATTTATTAGTTGTTTTTTAATTTTGTAATAATATGACAATATTAATGTTTGTAATTGTGAGTTACGTAATAATAATATAACAATATTATTGTTTGTAATTGTGAGTTATGTAATAATAATATACCAATATTAATGTTTGTAATTGTGAGTTATGTAATAATAATATAACAATATTAATGTTTGTAATTGTGAGTTATGTACTAATAATATAACAATATTAATGTTTGTAATTGTGAGTTATGTACTAATAATATAACAATGGGTCAAGTTTGTATAAATCAGCATTGTAACCATTACATTTTGCTTTCTAACATGTTCCTTGTATTTTAATGACTGGTAAACGTTTGTAACAATATTAACATTGGAATTGGTCAGTTATGCATGATTAATATAACAACTGTTCATCTTAGTATGAATAGTAATAGTAAACCATAATGCTTTGTAACCTGCAACTTGTAGGTCCACAACTGGGAAAATACATAGGTATTGAAAGCAGAGCAAGGCAAACAGAATCCCCCCCCCCCCCCCCAAGTGAAACTTATCCAATTGTGTCAAAAGGGGGGGAAATAAATTCCTTCCTGACCCCAGTAACTGGTGATCAGATTACTCCCTGGATCAAGGCTCTGTATTTAATTATACATTTAAACTTTGCAATAACTGATCATCCTTCTAGTAACATGAAATATTAATAATAATGAACTTTTCACACCTTGGAAAAATAAATTCTAACATTACAAACAGTAACTTAATATAATAAAATGTAACCTGGAAACTTAAGAAAATGCAAAGTAAATGATTTGTGGGGCCAATCCAGGCAAAAGAACAATTCCAAGACACTTTTTGTGTTTTTTTCTTTTTCCATTTGTGTTTTGTTATTTTTGTAATTCTTGAAATAGTGGTCCTCTAAAAAGAGACCGCAAAACATAAAAGTTCTTCCGTGGGGTAAAACCACTGTACTCTATGTTTTTTGCCATTTTATAGAGTTTACTTAGTGGAATAGTGGTCCTCAAAAAAGTGTCCAAGAGACATAAAATGTAGTTCTTCGAAATGAAACCACTGCTCTCTATGTTTGTTGGGGTATATTATCTGAATTTGTCTTTGATATAAGACCACTGTTCCTTTTTTAATGTTGTTATTTATGAAGACATTCCATTTTTTTTTCTTTTGTATGTCCAAGGGGTTCCCTTAAAGAGCCCAGCAGACTTGTAAATTTTTCTATGGGATATTTGTTGTTGTTATTGTTGTAGTTCTTGAAAATGGCACAAAGAATTTCCTATGTGAAATAGTGGTCCAATAAAAAGAGTCCCAGTTTGTCCTAGAAGTAAAACCATTGTTCTCTATGTTTTTTGCCATTTTATAGAGTTTCTTAGTGAAATAGTGATCCTCTAAAAAGAGTCTGAGTGACATAAAATGTGGTCCTCAAAATAAAACCACTGCTCTCTATGTTTACAGAACCTCATAGTACACAATGTTTTTTGTAAAAATGCATGCATCCTGTAATAGATTACCCTGACTTGGGTTTTCTTCAATATAAACTTTGTCATCTGGATTTGTGTACCTTGAAAAAGCAACATAGAGTTTTCCATGTGCAAACACAGGTTCCTGTAAAAAAATAGCCACAGACTTAAAGGTTTGTCCATGGGATTTATTTATGGTCATGGCAAATGCCATGATAATGGGAAATTGTCTCCTTTGAAGGGCAAAAGGCAAACCACTCTCACTTGGAGCTAAATCAATTTGTGGTATAAAAACGTATTCACCTTTATGGGTACAAGTCATAATTTCTGCATGTATGGAATGATCTTTTAACTCCCTCCTCCCATTACAAAGTCCTTTTTTGGGATTCATATTTCTCAGTAGCATGAGAATTGCCCCTTTTTTTCATTTGCAAAATATGTGGTGGCGTTCCAGATGGTGTCTAGTATAGAATTGATCAATTCTTTATAGTTAGATTCACTGTCTTTATCATCAGCCAGAATTGACTCTGCACTGTAATAGCTTTTTTGGGGTGCATTGATGAATTAAAACATTTTGTTGTTATTTAGATTTAAGGCATTGATATTGTTTGATGTTAATATGACTTTCTTTGTAATATCTGAGTAATCCTTGTTATTGATAGCATTTAGAAAGATTGCTGATATGAGTGATTCTTTGCAAACCATTTGTGATGGAATTTCAATTGTATCATTGGGTAAATCATGTATTTGTGGATGTTTTCCTTCTCCAATTTGAATGAGCCAATCATTGAGATAATTTTGGCCTTCAGATCTCATATTTAATTCTAATTTGAGACGTGTAAATATTTTCCACAGATTACTTGTCTTTATACATGTTCCGACGATGTCAGTTCTATTTCCATGTAGCACCACAGGTAATGTTTGCCTAAAATCTCCGCCTAACAGCATCACCTTTCCACCAAATGGCAATTCATTACCCATAATTTATTTTAATAATCTATCAATACATTGCAGGGCATGACACAACATCATTGTTGCCTCATCTATTATAATTTTTTTTTTTTTTTTTTTGGCTTGTAAAGAATTTGTTTGAATATCCGACACTGATGTTTCTAGAATGGGAACTGGCAGTTTGAATCCACTATGCACGGTTCTGCAAACTTTTTACAAAAGTGCGGCAATTCCAGTTATTGCAAATGGCATTGCTATCTGGCCCTGTGCTCTAATGTAACTCATCAACCAATTGAGATCATAGGGCAAATGCTGCAAGCTCAATCAACACAACTAGTTAAAGAGATCAGGGACGACCTCTACGGGTTGGGCCAGAGAACCAACCTCTTAGAGGAAACAACTTATAAAATCCTGGAAGCCCAGGAGCAAGACAGAGCTGAAATCATTACTCTGACAGCAAAAGTCTCTCTCCTAGACGATAAAATCAACGACCTGGAAAATAGATCAAGGAGACACAACATCAGGGTACGCGGGGTACCAAACACAGTCCCGGACCTACTACAATATCTAACAGCTGTGATCTCAAATATCCTTCCAGAAGTAGCTGGAAGCTCCTGGGAGATCGAGCGAGCTCATAATGCCCTGGGGGCCTCAAGAAACCAGGAACTTCCGAAGGACATAATTGTGCGCTTCCTGAGGCAAAAAAACAGGCACCTGATCGTTAATGCCACAAGAAAACTGCCCACCATCAAAGGACTTGACGGCGCATCACTTCAAATCTACATGGACCTTTCCCCAAGGACATTGGAAGAAAACACAGAGCAATGAAGCCGGCCCTCGCCATCCTTATTTAACACAAAGTACCATAAAGATAGGGCTTCCCTTTTTCTCTCTCGTTCCAATATCAGGGGACTATCTACTTGACCCACACGCCGCGAAGAATGCGCCAAACTCCTACACTGACTCCACCTGGCGGACTCCGCCGAGACAAGTCCAGCTCCTGAGCAGGCACCCAACTCAAGACCCTCCAAAGCCTGGTCAACGGCCAAGAAACCACATCATCCTGTGGCGAATAGGAACTCCCAGCTGGTCCCACGACTAGATCCTTCGGCCGACCTTCCAAGCACATCAAGAAAAGCTTAAGTTTTGGCTGATGGACGTTTGTTTGCATTTCCTCTTGTTTATCTCAGAACCATAGTCAGAATGTTTAACTAGCTTGGCCTATAGATAAACAGTCTTATTAAATTAGGATTCGGTAAATATAATAGGGCTCTATAAAAGCACACAGCATATTTTATTTACAGAAGTGTTTAGTTAGTGAAGACCTGGCTTTTGGATATAAGGTCACTGACTAAAAACGTCTGTAAATAAAATATGCCGTGTGCTTATATAGAGCCCTATTATATTTACCGAATCGCAATGTAATAAGGCTGTTAGTTTCTATTGCTAATTTACCAGTACCATGGTTTGCTCTCAGGGTAGATTAAAATTTCAACCCTTTTTGATTAAGAATATGGCGGTAGTTTGAGGTCGCATTGATAACGCCTGCTAGAGCCCCGCATGGGACTCAACACTCAGAACCGTAATGTTAATCTTGTTTATGATAAAGTTGTTGGCACCTTGTTGCCTATTTATGTTTTTCACCCCAAGAGTTATAGATATATTTTCCGATGTACTGAAGGATCTTCCTCTCTCCACCTTCTCTGGGGGCGCCCACAGGTGTTCCAGTCTGGCTCGTCCGTTTCTCCAGTGAGTGGTGCCATGGCCTCCGCAGATGCTCGGCGAGGCTCATCTTTAAACCTATTAGGGTAACAGCACATGGCTAACTCACAACACACATTCACTACCCATACTGTCAGAGGCTTTAACTCCCCTAATAAAAGGAGGAAAGCTTTTATTACTTATAGGAAGGATAAACCTTTAGTTCTCTTCCTCCAGGAGACCCACTTTGCACAAGGCAAACCCCCTTCTTTTCTACACAAGGATTATCCGACCTTTTATACCTCCAGCCAAAAAAACAAACGGACGGGAGCCGCGATACTGGTCCACAAAAACTTCCCATTTCAAGTTTCCCATAAAAAAATAGATAAAGAAGGCAATTTTGTGATTATTCCGGACACCCTGCTAAACCCTAAGCTCACCTTGGTATCAGTCTACGCCCCTACGGTGGCCCCCCACAAGGCTATTATAAATTTACTGGAGACGTTGGATTCCCAGGAAACTGGCAAAATTATCATTGGGGGACTTTAACCTGGTGCTAAACCCAGACGTGGATAGGTCCAAAAGACCGGGGGAATCTCGATCCCCAAAGTCAAACAAATCAAAAACCTGCTGCTGAAATTGGGATTAGTGGATGCTTGTAGGGGACTGCACCCCAAAGAGAGGGAATACACACAAGTCCTACTCGCGAATTGGCACACTTGTTATAGACGCCACATTACTAGAGCAAACCACATTTTCAGATATAGTCCCCTGCCTGTGGTCAGACCATAGTCAGGTTACACCGGGCCTGAATCTCAACCCCAACTTCCAATTGCCTTACACATGGCGGCTTAGCGATAGGCTTCTTTCAATCCCGAGTGTGCTAGATCAAATCACTAGAGAGTTGAAAGACTTTGTTTCCACTAATACAAACCCTTCCACTGGTATAGGATGGCTATGGGTAATGCATAAAGTGTTTATAAGGGGTAATTTCATAAGGCTAGCCGCGTCATACAAGAAAAAAGTGAGAGAAAGGGAAAATTTACTGACGAAAGAACTTATCACCCAAGAAAAACAAAACCAACAACAGCAGTCCGATCGAAACCGTCAGCGGATTGACAAGATTAGACTAGAATTAGATAATGTGACGAGATCAGTCTCGTCAATGCGAATTGGAGAAGCTTAGAGGCCCACATTCTGCCTTTTGACTACGGCCCATGTTGACTTCCTCCTACAAAGACATAGAAGCCATACTCCATTTTGTAAGAAAGGACTGTGATCTAACTTTTGAACCACTGTACCAATTTGTATCATTTTGACACTTGTTTGTATTTGGAGTATGCTGATTCTGAAAATGTATGTTTTATGTGAATGTGATGCATACTTTTAAAGTTATGAAAAATGTGTAGATATGTGTTACAGATCTGACCATCCCCCATTAGGTAAACACTGAGGTAGGAGCTAAGATGGCAGAACAAGATAAACCTCACAGGGTGTCGCCAGGACTTGAACAAAGGGCCAGTGTATGGGGTTTCCCAGGGGCATAGTTCAGGAGCAAACAGGAAGTTTCCATGAGGACAGTCTGGGTGAGAATGAGCATGGTAGCCATGCCTGGGGGGTGGCCCATGGGAGGAGTCTCATGGTTCCTACCCTGTCTGATTGGCCATAGGTAATTAGGGGTTGACCAAAGGTAGTCACTGCCCCTACGGTGTATGTGGAAATGGGTTTTTTATATATGTCTTGGTTTTTAATAAAGAAGAGAGTTAACTGCTTGACCCTCAACCACAGAGCGTGTGTCTCGTGCTTGGGGGTATTCCTGGGATGCTGTTGCAGACTGACTGCCAGGAGTGGGGGCATCTTGGGGGTGCTTTCCTGTTCAGCTGCTAGCGGCTATTCGTGAGGTTCCAGTTCAAGGCTTGCAGTATATTCCCCTTGGATCCAGATCTTGGGGGATTGGGTGTCTTGCAGTAGCTGTCCCTATATCACTTGACGGGCGGATCGGCTAAAATCGCCTGGGCGCCCCCTTCTATGTCCGGGGGGGGTACCGTTACACTGGTGGCAAGCGGCGGAATTGTTCCCACAGCCAGAAGGACAGCTACAGGAGACACCATTCTGTGGATTTACAAGTTGGGGGCAACGCATGTCCCAGCACAGCGACCCTAAAAGCAGCAGAATGGAACCAGCAGTGCTATACGAGGATGAGGACCTGGATGGCCGGGATGCATTAAGGAAAGGCATCTGGTACCAGGCCCTGGATAATGTACAATACCAGCGGGGTGAGAGTCTCCCCAGTGAAGAGCAGCGGTTGCAGAAGCAAGTGGCCCTGCGCATGCCCTTCCTGGGAGAGCAGCCCCTTGAGGAATGGGTGGAGGAACTAAAGCTCCGTGCATGGCAGGAGCTATGGCTGGAGGATGCCTACCAGGCACTCTGGTGGTATATGGCACAGTATACACCCTGGACAGCCGAGCATGACAAGCCAGAGGGAGAGGAGTTTGATGGTCCTGGCTTGTTATGGCAGTCATTTGCAGAGCCTGACTTCGGGAGCCCTGCGCAGACCAGACTTGAGGATATTTTCTATGAGAGGGAGGCTAGGCATGACTGGGATGACCCCCATGAGGTAGAGCAAGACCTTGTTCACCTAGCAACCCTGGAGTGGGAACTGGAGAAGGACTACCGAGATCTCTTCCACTCCATTGGGAAGGCTCAGCATTACAACAAGGTGAGAGACCCAGATCCAGACCCCTTCAGATGGGAAGATATTGTAGAGATTTATTGGGAGGAATCACAGGCGGCCGGTGGAGATGGGACCGAGGTCTCTCCACCGGCCCTACAGGGATGCTGGGTGGCTAGCCCAGATCCCCAGCGCCAGTGTGAAGTGCAGGGAGTGGAGAGCATTGTCTCCCCTCCCCAGCGGAAGTGTACCTTGCAAGGAGAGGAGAGCAGCGTCCTCCCTCCCCAGCGTCAGGGTGAGCTGCAGGGAATTGAGAGCTCAGACTCCATTCCCCATCGACAGAGTGATATGCAGGGAATTGAGAGCTCAGACTCCATTCCCCATCGACAGAGTGATATGCATGGAATTGGGAGCCCCGTCTCCATTCCCCAGCGTCAGGGTGAGCTGCAGGGAATTGAGAGCTCAGACTCCATTCTCCAGCAACAGGCTGAGCTACCAGGGGCAGAGACGGTCGGTCCTGTCCCCCAGCAACAGGGCTGTTTAGCCAAAGGGGAGACCGTCGGTCTCCCCCCCCTACAACCAGGGCAGAGTACCGCTGGTCTCTGCCCACTCAGCAACCCACCAAGGCAGCTTACCAGTGCCCAGCACAGCCGTGGTGAGGCACCTGGACATGGACAAGTTTCTCCTCTACCCAGGTGTAGTAACCAGTTATTGTGGGTGGGCTGTACTGTTGATTGTGTTTTGTGGGTGGCCTTCCAGACTAACCCGGAATCTGGCCGGCAGGAGGTCAGATATCCGGTTAGTCTTTTTGGAAAGGGGGAGAGATGTGACGAGATCAGTCTCGTCAATGCGAATTGGAGAAGCTTGGAGGCCCACATTCTGCCTTTTGACTACGGCCCACGTTGACTTTCCACCTACAAAGACATAGAAGCCATGTTCCATTTGGTCAGAAAGGACTGTGATCTAACTTTTGAACCACTGGACCAATTTGTATCATTTTGACACATGTTTGTATTTGGAGTATGCTGATTCTGAAAATGTATGTTTTATGTGAATGTGATGCATACTTTTAAAGTTATGAAAAATGTGTAGATATGTGTTACAGATCTGACCATCCCCCATTAGGTAAACACTGAGGTAGGAGCTAAGATGGCAGAACAAGATAAACCTCACAGGGTGTCGCCAGGACTTGAACAAAGGGCCAGTGTATGGGGTTTCCCAGGGGCATAGTTCAGGAGCAAACAGGAAGTTTCCATGAGGACAGTCTGGGTGAGAATGAGCATGGTAGCCATGCCTGGGGGGTGGCCCATGGGAGGAGTCTCATGGTTCCTACCCTGTCTGATTGGCCATAGGTAATTAGGGGTTGACCAAAGGTAGTCACTGCCCCTACGGTGTATGTGGAAATGGGTTTTTTATATATGTCTTGGTTTTTAATAAAGAAGAGAGTTCTCTGCTTGACCCTCAACCACAGAGCGTGTGTCTCGTGCTTGGGGGAATGGGTGTCCTGCAGTAGCTGTCCCTATAGCACTGGACGGGCGGATCGGCTAAAAAGGCCTGGGCGCCCCCTTATATGTGTGGGGGTACCGTTACAGATAACATCCTGTCCACTCAAACAGAGAAGGCCTTGAGGAAAACCCAAAGCAAATTTTTCGCACAGACGAACAAGCCGGGCCCCCTACTGGCCAGCAGGTCCGCAATCAAGGGTCACTCAGATCAGGCTCAGTCACAACTAATCAAGCCAGGGCTCAAGACACCTTCCGTACATTCTACCAGGATATATACACCTCTCATGTTCAGGCGGATAGGGATTCCCTGGCGTTTTTTTGGGGGGGTTGGACCTCCCGGTCTTGGGAAGCACGGACCTTGATCTACTGAACTCAGATGTAACAGAAGAGGAAGTCAAAGACACCATTAAATCTCTTAAACTAGGTAAACCGCCTGGGCCTGAGAGGAGAGCAGAAGCCGCCGAAGCTTAATCAGGCAAATCTGGTCTTTTTTCCCAAGGCGGGGAGGGACCCAATGGAGGTTAAGAATTATCACCCAATTGCCCTGCTAAATGGGGACATTCAAATTCTGTCTAAACTGATGGCTAGTAGGGTCTCCGGCTTCCTGCCCAAACTAATCCACAAAGACCAAGCAGGCTTCATCCCACACAGGCAGGGCGGGGATAACATTGGAGAGTGCTGAATATACTACACCTAGCCAGACACTCAAAAACCCCTAGCCTTAGATATCGAGAAGGCATTCGACTCTTTGGAATGGCCAGATCTATACGCAGTCCTAACAAAATTTGGCATAAGAGGGAACTTCCTAAATCTCCTCAAAACATACTATAGGTTCCCATAAGCCACTTTAAAATTACCTGGTCCCAAGAACTTGCTGTTAAACATTCAAAGGGGGACTAGACAGGGCTGTCCTCTTTCCCCACTCCTATTTGCCCTCACCATGGAGCCGCTGGTTCAAAGCATTAGGACCTCCCCAGCGATTCTACAACTGGGTAGCCAAGAATACAAGTGCTGTCTCTTCGCGGACGCTCTATTATGCACCTTAACCCGCCCTCTCACTTCCATTACCTAAAATACCTAGGAATAAAAATGACCCCCAACATTTCTGACATTTATGGGGCCAACTACCTGGCCCTATTCAAAGAACTAGCTGCCGACCTGGAGAGGTAGAATAAGTTCTGTATCTTCTGGTCCGGCCGGATTCATATGGTCAAGATGAACATTCTGATGGAGATTTGAAAAGCAAGACTTGTAATGTTTAGGGGTGGAGGGGCGGAGACCGGAAGTGATGTAGTTTGCTGTGAATAGCAGCTGGAGGTGAATGGAGGCAGCTACTCTCCTGCCTGAGGTAACAGGCACCTGAGAGAGAGGAATTATAAAATCCCCTTAGCCCTTTCAGCCGCAGGCGAAATTGTATAGCCCCCACTCACCACTCAGGAGCAGGAGTACCAAACGAAGGGGGCTAACATAGCCCAGAATACCATCTCAGTGAATCTGCAGGTCCGGGAGAAAGAGGAGCTGGAATCTCCAGTGTGCAACATCTAATAGCACTATCAAGTGGAGCAACAAACTCTAGTGACTCAGGACTCACACTGTGAGACATCAGGTGGCTGGCAGGCTGAGGAAGGCAGCGGGGGGTGAGTAATGGGATTGATATTAGTCCCTGGGGCACTCCCATTATAACAAAATATGCTGTATATGATACTCTATGCCTGAACACATATCATAAAGGGAACTCCTGTATCTTAAAAACATATCCAGACATAAGCAAGAAACTGTAAAAGGAAAGGACTATAATGGTGAGTGGAGGGATCTTTATTTTTTGGGATACTGCACATGGTGGACTGAAATGCTGAATGATATGGTAACAGCTTTCTTAAAGGAACAGAGCCAGATAAAAAAAAAAAAAAAAAAGCAATGCTATATGTCTTGTATAGTTACTGAAGGTAATACAAAGAATCAGAATCAATGTTATTGGAGACATTTGCATATTGGTATATCTCTCTTTACTGTTAGTATAGTAACTGAGCACGGCTATTGGCCTTATCTGGAAACAAAACGGAAGAGGGAAAGAAAAGAGAGGAAAAGCAAGCTTATACAAGGGTATATGTGTCAAAGTGCTGGAATAAATATACACTGCATCTACAACTCAGGATGAGGAACTCTAAAAATAAAGATAAGAAAGAGAAGAAACTTCAAAAAATTGATAATATGTTTTCGCCGAAACTAGAATCAAATGGAAAAGGAAAAGGGGGAATGGAGTTATCTGAGACAGATCAAATTCCAGATTTGACCCCGAACCAAAGTCTGGGCAGTATAGAAGATAATACTGAGATAAGAGAAATATCACCAGAGGTGGAAGAGCTACTAACGGTGACTAGAATGAAAACCTTATTAGAGGAGTTCCAGCTTAATTTTCTGGCAGAAATTAAAAAACAAATAATTTCTAATACTAAGGCCATTAAGGACGGCGTCACTAAAGTCACGGCCATAGAAATAGTAATGGATAAACAAATAATGGAAAATAACACGCTTCAGACACAGAATAAAAAACTAGAAGAAAAAATACAAGATTTAACAAATAAAATTTCCAGCCTGGAAGATAGATCTAAAAGGAATAATTTATGAATAAAAGGAATCTCAGAAGATCTTAAAGACACAGATTTGACAAAATATATAATAAAGCTCCTCTCTTCGCTAGTTCCAGTTTTTGAGACAGTACCAAACAAATTTGATCTATTGCATAGAATTCAGACATCAGGAAATAAAGAGAATGGAAGACCTAGAGATGTCATGGTCAAAGTGCATTTGTTAAATTACAAAGAAGACATTATGCGTGCAAACTATAGAGAGAAGATCTTGAAACCACCATACCAGAATATCCAAATATTTGGGGATATATCAGCATACACGCTAAATAAACGTAAAGAATATTCTAGAATAACTCTGGCGCTGAGACAAGAAAATATACGCTATAAATCCACAGGGTCTTGCAATAACTAAAGACGCCAGATGGTATAGAATTCACTCAGTCAAAGAGGGAATAGATTGCCTGAGGAATTTGAAGATCTATCTAGAAGAATGACATTAGATCCTCACGATAGAGGATAATTGCAGCTTCTGATAATTGGATTTTAAAATGTTTTTATTTTTTTATTATTTTTTTTATTTAGATCTCTCCTTTTCATCTTTCCTTTATATGGTGTTCTCTCCCCCTACATCCGTCCCCTCCGTCCCTCCTATGTGTTATAAAATGTAAGGAGGGAAGAGAAGTAGATCTCTTCGATGAGAGCTTAGGTAAATTTATAATAATAGTAACATTTTTGCACTTTTAGATGAATTAACCTCTAAAGGTCTTAATAAATCTCCTGCCTTTTTGGTAGGGGTCATAGAATTTCACATATAGCCTTAAAGGAAGGGGGTTAGAATCCATAGGATGTTAAGTAGTGACATATGGAGGGTGGATAGGGGATGGGTTGGTTGGGGGGGAGAAGACTGAGGAAGGGGTGAAAGAGGGGATGGAAATATGCATATATTGGATTTGTCCTTTTTATTTTTTCTTTCTTTTCCTTATTGGTGGTAGAGAAATAGCCTTCTATTAAAGAAGGGAAATATACATAGAGGATAATATAAGGTCTTAGATACAATGTTAGCACCGGTCACTTTAATTAAGAGGTTAAAAGTTTCACAGATATGTTTATAGATAGGATTTGGCACCGTCATATTCAATGATAAAAATGTAGTTATAAGGATGACTTAAGAAATCTCAACAAATGAAGTGTTGACACCTGACTATAAGAAATTTACACAGAGTTGGAATTGGGCAATAGAGGCCGTTTATGTATATATATGTATGTATATATATAAGTATGTATGTGTATATATATGTATGTATATATATGTATAAGTATGTATGTATATATATATAAGTATGTATGTGTATATATATGTATGTATGTGTATATATATGTATGTATATATATGTATAAGTATGTATGTGTATATATATGTATGTATGTGTATATATATGTATGTATATATATGTATAAGTATGTATGTGTATATATATGTATGTATATATATAAGTATGTATGTGTATATATATGTATGTATATATATGTATAAGTATGTATGTATATATATAAGTATGTATATATATGTATAAGTATGTATGTATATATATAAGTATGTATATATATGTATAAGTATGTATGTGTATATATATGTATGTATATATATGTATAAGTATGTATGTGTATATATATGTATGTATATATATAAGTATGTATGTGTATATATATGTATGTATATATATGTATAAGTATGTATGTGTATATATAAGTATGTATGTGTATATATATGTATGTATGTGTATATATATGTATGTATGTGTATATATATGTATGTATATATATGTATAAGTATGTATGTGTATATATATGTATGTATATATATAAGTATGTATGTGTATATATATGTATGTATATATATAAGTATGTATGTGTATATATATGTATGTATATATATGTATAAGTATGTATGTATATATATATAAGTATGTATGTGTATATATATGTATGTATGTGTATATATATGTATGTATATATATGTATAAGTATGTATGTGTATATATATGTATGTATGTGTATATATATGTATGTATATATATGTATAAGTATGTATGTGTATATATATGTATGTATATATATAAGTATGTATGTGTATATATATGTATGTATATATATGTATAAGTATGTATGTATATATATAAGTATGTATATATATGTATAAGTATGTATGTATATATATAAGTATGTATATATATGTATAAGTATGTATGTGTATATATATGTATGTATATATATGTATAAGTATGTATGTGTATATATATGTATGTATATATATAAGTATGTATGTGTATATATATGTATGTATATATATGTATAAGTATGTATGTGTATATATATGTATGTATATATATAAGTATGTATGTGTATATATATGTATGTATATATATAAGTATGTATGTGTATATATATGTATGTATATATATGTATAAGTATGTATGTATATATATAAGTATGTATATATATGTATAAGTATGTATGTATATATATAAGTATGTATATATATGTATAAGTATGTATGTGTATATATATGTATGTATATATATGTATAAGTATGTATGTGTATATATATGTATGTATATATATAAGTATGTATGTGTATATATATGTATGTATATATATGTATAAGTATGTATGTGTATATATATGTATGTATATATATAAGTATGTATGTGTATATATATGTATGTATATATATGTATAAGTATGTATGTGTATATATATGTATGTATATATATAAGTATGTATGTGTATATATATGTATGTATATATATAAGTATGTATGTGTATATATATGTATGTATATATATGTATAAGTATGTATGTATATATATAAGTATGTATATATATGTATAAGTATGTATGTATATATATAAGTATGTATATATATGTATAAGTATGTATGTGTATATATATGTATGTATATATATGTATAAGTATGTATGTGTATATATATGTATGTATATATATAAGTATGTATGTGTATATATATGTATGTATATATATGTATAAGTATGTATGTATATATATAAGTATGTATATATATGTATAAGTATGTATGTATATATATAAGTATGTATGTGTATATATATGTATGTATATATATGTATAAGTATGTATGTATGTATATAAGTATGTATATATATATAAGTATGTATGTGTATAGGATGTGAAGGGCTTGTTAATACATTTCACTTTTCCGTTTTTGGATTTGTGTCTCATTTTTTTTTGTTTTTGTTTGTTCCCTCAAATTCTGAGGTAAAGATTTTGTCAGAAATGCTTTAATAATCCTGCATAGATAGATGCTTATAGGTTTTTGAGAGACTGGGAGGTAGCTGCTTCCATTAGAAAGGTTCACCTACCACTTCTAAACATTGGCTAATCAGCCCGTAGGAATTCGACCCAACATGAGAGATAGGATGGGTCATATTCGGTATGTCTGTAGTCAGTATATATGTTTAAAGGAACAGAGAAGCACAAATTTTAAATAGTGAGGATAGGAAGGGGAAACATAGGATAAGAGGAATTAAGTCAATAAAGAAACTATGTCATTAAGGATAATATCACATAACACCAATGGATTGAATATGCCCATTAAAAGAAAAATTGCATTTTCAGAATATAATAAATCAGCTGCAGAAATAATCTGCCTACAAGAAACACATCTGAAAATGAAGCATAACCATCTATTAAATAATAAATCTTTTTTGAAGAGAGTAGATGCTAATTATACTAGTAAAATGAGGGGAGTCTTGATATTATTTAAAGCTAACTTAGTGGTGAAGGAAGAGTTTAAAAAGATTGATATAGAGGGAAGATATATATTGTGGGTAGGAGAAATAAATAAAAGCATCTACACAATTGTAAATATATATGCCCCAAATAAGAATCAAGAGAGATTTCTTATAAAAATATTGAAGTTAGTTCATAAATATAAAAAAGGAAAAGTTATTATATGTGGAGACTTAAATTTAGCTATGGATCCAGTTCAGGATAGATCAAAATCTAAATATAAGAAAAATAATAATACTTTGAGTTATTTAAGATTAAGAATTAAAAAACTAATGATAGAGCTTGACCTCTTTGATATTTGGAGAACATTTAATCCAGAAAAGATAGAGTTTACATATCACTCAAAGAAATATAATGTATACTCTAGAATAGATTATTTCTTGGGGGATCCTTCAGTCGTATACGATACAAAAAAAATAACTATCTTATCTACTGCACTATCAGATCACTTTCCACTGATGTTGGAACTAAAAGGGGTTGAAACCTATGGTAAAATAAGAAAGTGGAGAATAGAACCTCTGATTTTAAAAGATAAGATATATATAGAAGAAATAAGAACAGCTATTAGAGAATTTATGCGCTTAAATATAGATTCAGTATCATCTCCTTCACTCATTTGGTGTACATTAAAAGCATTTGTTAGAGGCATTCTAATAGAAAAAGAAGCGCAAATGAAGAGAGCTAGGGGAACAACCCTAAGAAATCTTTATATTCAGTTAGATATATTACAGAATAGCAATAAAAATCTTCCATCTATGCAAAAGATGGAAAAAATTAAAGATATCAATTTACAAATTAAAAAGATCTTTCAGTTAATTCAAGATAGAATGGTTTGGAAAGCACAACAAAACAATTACCTCATGGGAGGAAAAATGGGGAAATATTTGGCCAATAAAGTTAAGAATCAAAAAATTCAAAACCATATCCAGGGACTCAGGGGAGAAGATAATCAGCTATATAACCATCCAGAAAAAAATGGCAATATATTTTTCCAATACTACTCAGAATTATATAATATTGAGAAGCAGAAAGATTTTCAGAAACCTAGTTTGAGTGAGATAAAAAAAACTTTTTGAAGGATATTAAATTCCCTAAGATATCAGAGGAAGAATTATTACATCTAAATGAACCAATAATGGAGAAAGAGATAATAAAGGTTATTATTGAAACAAAAAACAATAAGGCCCCTGGTATTGATGGCCTAGATAAACTATTCTATACAACGTTTAAAGACCAGCTGGCCCCTTTATTGGCCAGTATGTTTAATGAGATTAAGAACAGCGGCATTATTAGAGAGGAGTTAACTGAAGCTAAAATTATAAATATATTAAAAGAAGGAAAAGACCCGGAAGATAGGAAGAGCTATAGACCTATCTCTCTTATTAATTATGATTTACAAATATATTCTAAGGTGTTAACTAATCGCTTGATCCCTTTAATTCCGCAGTTGATTAATCCAGAGCAGACAGGATTTGTTAAGTCCCGACAAGGAGGGGATAATATAAGAACATTGATAGATATTCTCTCTATAGGGAGGAGTGATGGGGGCCCCAGTTTGGCTCTGTCGATAGATGCAGAGAAAGCCTTCGACAGAGTCAGCTGGGACTTCCTTAAGATTGCCCTGGAATGTTATGGACTAGAGGAATTTGCTTCTAAAGCAATTATGGCTCTTTATATTAACCCTACAGCTAAGATTAGTGGGCCTAATTATGAAACATCTTTTTTCCCCATAAAAAATGGAACTAGGCAGGGCTGTCCCTTGTCTCCCATATTATTTAATCTTTATGTGGAGCCTCTTCTATTGAAAATAAGGGAAGCAAAGGATATTGAGGGAGTAAAAGTCAGTCTTAAAGAGTATTAAATTGCTATATATGCAGATGATCTGATAGTTATTTTGAAGAACCCTATCCAATCTTTGGGAGCTCTTGATATCATCTTTAAAGAATTTGGAAGACTCTCTTATTATAAGGTCAACCATGAGAAATCAGATATTATATGGAGGGATCTCTCCTTTGAAGAAATTACAAGTTTAAAAAGCTCATTTAATTTTAAATGGAACTCTAATAAAATAAGTCATCTGGGTATAGACCTATCATTCAAGGTTAATAAGATTTTGAAATCTAATCTAGAAAAGATATGGAAACAGATTCAGAAAATCCTCTTAGAGTGGAAAGATGTAAAATTTGCATGGTCAGCTAGAATCGCAATTAGTAAGATGATATTGATCCCTAAAATCACTTATATTCTTAGAACAATTCCGGAAGTTCCGCCAAAATATTGGATTGTTAAACTGCAAAGAGGTATAGATGCATTTATTTTGGGTGGTAAAAGAACTAGAATCCCTCTTTCAATTACCCAAAGACCCATTCTTAAGGGTGGATTGGCATCACCCTCTATAAGAGATTTATATAATGCTATTGCCCTCTCTCAAATTATGATATGGAGTACTCCTGCCATTAATCCAGGTTGGAAGTCCTTAGAATACGATATATTAAAAATAGACACTCCTAATACATTGCTGTAGATTGATGGGCTAAATGATGTCAAGAGTGAACGGCTACCCAGCGGAGTAAGAACATTGTTAAAATTCTGGGTGACAAATAGAGATAAATGGAACCTTTCGAGATATCCTTCGTTAGGTGCCCCTATAGAGTGTCTCTTATCACCGTTCAATGTTGACTTAATAGATGGATGGAAATTGCAGGGAATATCCCTTATAGATGATCTCTACGCATCTGGTGTCCAACTATCCTGGTCTAACTTGAAACAAAAATATAAACTTAAGAACAACCAATGGTTGGCATTTAGATCCTTACAATCCTTGGTGAAAGCAAAGGGATATGGTAAAAAGATTAGCTATTCGATTACTGACTTTGAAAGTATGCTATATCAGAAGGCGTTACCGCATAGAATCTCAAGATGTCATAAGATTCTAACGCCACAGGATAAAGTAAATCCAACGAAAGGTATGTTAGAGTGGCAGAAAGATCTACATATATTAATGGACGGAGATAAATGGGAGAAGGCTCTAAAAATCGTAAAAATCTCTTCCTGCTCTAGTAACTATATGGAATTATATTTCAAGTTGATCAATAGATGGTATTGGACACCAGATGCGATTAATAAATTTGCACAGAACAAAGGGAATACATGTTGGAAGGGCTGTGGTATAAACAGTGATTCACTCCATGCTTGGTGGAACTGTACAAAAATAAAGCCTTTTTGGAGAGCTTGTACATATCTGATTGAGGATATATGTGAGGTAGAGGTTCCTTTTGTTCCAGAGCTGCTCCTATTACATATAAACATAAGGGAGACTTTTCCAAAAGTCTACCTCCTGGTCTCTCATATTCTTTTGGTTATTAAAATGTATATTGTGAAATATTGGAAATCAGAGTCCTCCCCATCTCTTCAAGAAATTATAAATTGTGTTATAAGAAATAGAAAGTTTGAAGTCCAAGGAGAGAGCTTAGTCAAGCGAACTGGAAGAAAAGGACTAGACAGATGGTCTGTTTGGGATAGTTATTGTAATAGAAAGGTTAATATATGAGAAATTATGTTTGATAACTGGTTACCATTGGTGTTATATGCTTTTGCTGTTAAATCAGATTTTCTCTTTCCCTTTGCTTTTCTCCGTCTCTCTTTCTCCCTTCCTTTTCTTTTCTCTCCTCTGCTCCTATTGGAGTGGGGGGAGGGAGGGGAGGGGGAAGGAGGAGGGAGTGGAAGGGAAGAGGAAAGAGATTTTGTTTTACTGCTTTCTATTTTCCTTCTTCACCCGAGTCTCCCCAGAAGCACATGATTTCTGTGCTAAACTATTATTTATATAAACTATATTGAGAGTAGTGCCGGTTCCTTTGTATGCTTGGTGGAGGTATCAAGTTAAGTGAACTAGCTATTAGGGAACCGCCTTCCCATCAGGAGTACAATATATTACATAAAAATTGGTATTCGAAGAGATGGGAGGGAGGAGATTTTAACAGTGTATTTATACATATGCAATTGCTAAACTGTTGAATTACTGATACCTCTGGAATGTGTGATTGTTTTGTTTTGTCATGTTTTTGATGTTTGTTAAAGAAAAACGAGAAAAAAAAGATGAACATTCTCCCTAGAATTCTATACTATTTCAGATCATTACCAGTTAAAGTCCCCATCAAAGACCTGGACAACTTCCAAAGGAAATTATGAGGTTCCAATGGCGAAATAGAACCCCTAGAATCCCGAAACTGACTATGTTTAGACATAAAGGTAACTGTGGACTCTAATGCCCCCACCTTAAGTTCTACTATAGGGCGGCCCAGATCTCCTTTCTGCCCCAAGCGCACTTCACTGCACATCAGTCCATTTGGGTTTCAATGGAAAACTAACAGCTGCAACCTCAGGGGTGGGACATGGTAGTATGGCTACCGAAGTCTCATCGTCAGCCATATACTTACCTCAACCCCATGATTAAACTGTCCTTGGGATGCTGGGATTGGGCAAATTCAAAATGGCGCCTGACTCCCGACCTCTCTCCGCTCCTGTCTATTACCACCTCTCCCCTCTTTGCGAAGGACCTCCCGAATGACTCTAAAGTCTGGTGGACTTCCCACGGGTTGGACAGCATAGGGGCCTGGTTCAAAGACGGCCAAATCATCAACTTTGAGCATCTTAGGGACAACTTCGACCTCTCCCTAAAGGAGCACTTCATCTTTTGTGAGTTTAGTCACTTTATTTGGACTTTGAGGAGGACTTTAGGTCAACACAAGACAAATTGGATGATACGCATGTGCACAGATGCCCCGCTAACTAAAGGTATTCTAAGCCTGATTTATGAAAAATGTAATAGCCTATTAAATGACAGTAAAAAGAAGGCCTTGATAAAATGGGAAGAGGACCTGGGTCAGACCTGGGGCCTTGAAAAATGGGGACATATTAGCCAGAGACTAGCGAGAGGCTCCTACAATTACAGCTTGCTGGAAACCTCGCTGAAAGTACTTCATAGGACCTCCATTACCCCGGCAAGACTCCATAAGATGAACCCTCAGGAGCCCGACACTTGCTTTAGGGGATGCCCAGAGACGGGGACCTTCATCCACATATGGGGGACCTGCCCAAAGGCTCAGGACATCTGGTCCGAAATAACCAGAATAGCCTCAAAACTCTGCCTCACTCAAATACCCCCCTTACTGTCTTGGCCCAGGATAGGCTACTTCAATCCATCTTCTTAGCAGTAAAAAGCCATATTGCCAGCAAGTGGATAAACCCTCGCTTATGCTTGAGAGAAATCATTAACAAGATAAACGTTATTATGATAAAGACTTTAAGGGCCTTATCACATTCCAGCCTCGTAAATAAGAGGCTTCTACTTAAGTCCTACGTACTGCAAAATGTATCTAAGTTACAATGCTATTACAATCGCCGCGCTGCGAGCAACGTGTGAGCTACGCAGCGCGGCCGTACGTATCAACACTGCGTAAATGTACATGAGGAGTGACAGGTGACTCCCGCACCTCAACAAGTAGTGCAGGGGTCATAAACGGGAGCTCCGCGGCAGTCCCCCACATAAACGGGACCTCCGCCTCAGTCCCCCACATAAACGGGACCTCCGCCTCAGTCCCCCACATAAACGGGACCTCCGCATCAGTCCCCCACATAAACGGGAGCTCCGCGTCAGTCCCCCACATAAACGGGAGCTCCGCGTCAGTCCCCACATAAACGGGAGCTCCGCGGCAGTCCCCCCACATAAACGGGAGCTCCGCGGCAGTCCCCCACATAAACGGGAGCTCCGCGGCAGTCCCCCACATAAACGGGAGCTCCTCAGCAGTCCCCCACATAAACGGGAGCTCCGCGTCAGTCCCCCACATAAACGGGAGCTCCGCGGCAGTCCCCCACATAAACGGAGCTCCGCGGCAGTACCCCACATAAACGGGAGCTCCGCATCAGTACCCCACATAAATGGGAGCTCCGCGGCAGTCCCCCACATAAACGGGAGCTCCGCGTCAGTCCCCACATAAACGGGAGCTCCGCGGCAGTCCCCCACATAAACGGGAGCTCCGCGTCAGTCCCCACATAAACAAGAGCTCCGCGGCAGTCCCCCACATAAACGGGAGCTCCGCGGCAGTACCCCACTTAAACGGGAGCTCCGCGGCAGTCCCCCACATAAACGGGAGCTCCGTGGCAGTCCCCCACATAAACGGGAGCTCCGCGTCAGTCCCCACATAAACGGGAGCTCCGCATCAGTCCCCACATAAACGGGAGCTCCGCGTCAGTCCCCCACATAAACGGGAGCTCCGCATCAGTCCCCCACATAAACGGGAGCTCCGCATCAGTCCCCCACATAAATGGGAGCTCCGCATCAGTCCCCCACATAAACGGGACCTCCGCGGCATTCCCCCACATAAACGGGAGCTCCGCGTCAGTCCCCCACATAAACGGGAGCTCCGCGGCAGTCCCCCACATAAACGGGAGCTCCGCGTCAGTCCCCACATAAGCCCTGCCGTGGGGGGAACTCCAACTACCCCCCCGGCACTGAAAATTAACCCCCCCCCTATGCGGGGGTCCCCATCGGGACCCCTGAAGTGTCCTCACGTTAACACCTTGCTGCAGGGGTTCATAGGGACCCCGGCAGCTTCCCCACATTAACTCCTTGCAGCGGGGGCCCCGATCAGCACCGATCGTGACCCCGCTGCATTTACATTTTTAAATGTCCTGCCTCGCGGGTCCTGAAAGGACTCGCACTAAAAATTATTAACCCCAGGCAACTATAATTAACACTGTCACTCATGGGGGTCAGTATAGACCCCCATAAGGCCTTAATTAACCCTATAATTCATGGGGGTCAGTACAGACCCCCATAAGGCCTTAATTAACCCTATAATTCATGGGGGTCAATACAGACCCCCATAAGCCTCTATTTAACCCCATCAGTCCCATAAGGGTATATTATGACACTTATGGGGCTGTTAAAACCCTAACATTAACCACATAAGTGCCATGACGGTCCACAAGGACCATCATGACACTAAGTACAAACACTACACTATAACCCCCAATAAACCATTAAATCTAAACTAACCCCCCTCTACACTAATCTATTAACACTTACACTACCTAACCCCTAATAAACCCCCCACCTCTCTAATTACAACAAAAAAAAATTACAGAAAACAGGCGGCACGTAGATCTTGGGATCCCTTTCTAGCACTTTTTGTGCCCTTAGGGATTCTTCCGAGGTTTCACCTCATAGATTTATGGCTGCGTGTGACTACGTAGCGCTCTCGGAGCCTATTCTCGGCCATTTTTCGGTGTCATCTCGCAAAGCAGGCTGCAAGGGGCGTATTGGGGAAACGGTCCTCGCAAACAAATGTCTTTTTCGAGGAGCGAGAGATCTACGACGGAGAATTTTATGAGGCCCTATGTTTCTGACACCTACGCCAGCTTTGTGACCACCTGGGAACCCTGTATAGCATAGACCCGGGATAGAGAAACACTAGGGGGGCTATGGGGGGTCTGGACCCTCACTGGAGACCGGACGAAAACGTAAGTTGATGGGAGCTGCACCTGTGGGCTGGGGACGAGAAGGGGATCCCAACAAGGAAAGGTTACGCCATACTCAGCCTCTCCCCCTTCTGGTGCGCAGATACTCTTGGAAAAGTTATAAGTTGTATTTTAGTTTTACCTCTCTGTTTTTGTCTAGTTTTTGTTTTAAAATTATATTTTTGTATGTTTTTTACGAATAAATAGAAAATAGTTGAAGAGACTAAAACCGTGCAGTCACAAATCAGGTCTAAATGCCTACCGGAGAGTGTGTGTGTATAGTAAGGGTTAATAAGACATGACAAGTCCTGTAAGGTGAGTGTGTGTGTATAGTAAGGGTTAATAAGACATGACAAGTCCTGTAAGGTGAGTGTGTGTGTATAGTAAGGGTTAATAAGACATGACAAGTCCTGTAAGGTGAGTGTGTGTGTATAGTAAGGGTTAATAAGACATGACAAGTCCTGTAAGGTGAGTGTGTGTGTATAGTAAGGGTTAATAAGACATGACAAGTCCTGTAAGGTGAGTGTGTGTGTATAGTAAGGGTTAATAAGACATGACAAGTCCTGTAAGGTGAGTGTGTGTGTATAGTAAGGGTTAATAAGACATGACAAGACCTGTAAGGTGAGTGTGTGTGTATAGTAAGGGTTAATAAGACATGACAAGTCCTGTAAGGTGAGTGTGTGTGTATAGTAAGGGTTAATAAGACATGACAAGACCTGTAAGGTGAGTGTGTGTGTATAGTAAGGGTTAATAAGACATGACAAGACCTGTAAGGTGAGTGTGTGTGTATAGTAAGGGTTAATAGACATGACAAGTCCTGTAAGGTGAGTGTGTGTGTATAGTAAGGGTTAATAAGACATGACAAGACCTGTAAGGTGAGTGTGTGTGTATAGTAAGGGTTAATAAGACATGACAAGTCCTGTAAGGTGAGTGTGTGTGTGTATAGTAAGGGTTAATAAGACATGACAAGACCTGTAAGGTGAGTGTGTGTGTATAGTAAGGGTTAATAAGACATGACAAGACCTGTAAGGTGAGTGTGTGGTGTATAGTAAGGGTTAATAAGACTGGACAAGACCTGTAAGGTGAGGTGTGTGTATAGTAAGGGTTAATAAGACAGGACAAGACCTGTAAGGTGAGTGTGTGTGTGTATAGAAAGGGTTAATAAGACAGGACAAGTCCTCTAAGGTGAGTGTGTGTGTATAGTAAGGGTTAATAAGACATGACAAGTCCTGTAAGGTGAGTGTGTGTGTATAGTAAGGGTTTAATAAGACATGACAAGACCTGTAAGGTGAGTGTGTGTGTGTATAGTAAGGGTTAATAAGACATGACAAGTCCTGTAAGGTGAGTGTGTGTGTATAGTAAGGGTTAATAAGACATGACAAGACCTGTAAGGTGAGTGTGTGTGTATAGTAAGGGTTAATAAGACTGGACAAGACCTGTAAGGTGAGTGTGTGTGTATAGTAAGGGTTAATAAGACAGGACAAGTCCTGTAAGGTGGAGTGTGTGTGTATAGTAAGGGTTAATAAGACATGACAAGTCCTGTAAGGTGAGTGTGAGTGTATAGTAAGGGTTAATAAGACATGACAAGACCTGTAAGGTGAGTGTGTGTGTATAGTAAGGGTTAATAAGACTGGACAAGACCTGTAAGGTGAGTGTGTGTATAGTAAGGGTTAATAAGACTGGACAAGTCCTGTAAGGTGAGTGTGTGTGTATAGTAAGGGTTAATAAGACTGGACAAGACCTGTAAGGTGAGTGTGTGTGTATAGTAAGGGTTAATAAGACATGACAAGACCTGTAAGGTGAGTGTGTGTGTATAGTAAGGGTTAATAAGACAGGACAAGACCTGTAAGTGAGTGTGTGTGTATAGTAAGGGTTAATAAGACATGACAAGACCTGTAAGGTGAGTGTGTGTGTATAGTAAGGGTTAATAAGACATGACAAGACCTGTAAGGTGAGTGTGTGTGTATAGTAAGGGTTAATAAGACTGGACAAGACCTGTAAGGTGAGTGTGTGTGTATAGTAAGGGTTAATAAGACATGACAAGTCCTGTAAGGTGAGTGTGTGTGTATAGTAAGGGTTAATAAGACATGACAAGACCTGTAAGGTGAGTGTGTGTGTATAGTAAGGGTTAATAAGACATGACAAGTCCTGTAAGGTGATTGTGTGTGTATAGTAAGGGTTAATAAGACATGACAAGTCCTGTAAGGTGAGTGTGTGTGTATAGTAAGGGTTAATAAGACATGACAAGTCCTGTAAGGTGATTGTGTGTGTATAGTAAGGGTTAATAAGACTGGACAAGACCTGTAAGGTGAGTGTGTGTGTATAGTAAGGGTTAATAAGACATGACAAGTCCTGTAAGGTGAGTGTGTGTGTATAGTAAGGGTTAATAAGACTGGACAAGACCTGTAAGGTGAGTGTGTGTGTATAGTAAGGGTTAATAAGACATGACAAGACCTGTAAGGTGAGTGTGTGTGTATAGTAAGGGTTAATAAGACATGACAAGTCCTGTAAGGTGAGTGTGTGTGTATAGTAAGGGTTAATAAGACATGACAAGACCTATAAGGTGAGTGTGTGTGTATAGTAAGGGTTAATAAGACATGACAAGTCCTGTAAGGTGAGGGGGGGGGGTTGTGTGTATAGTAAAGGGTTAATAAGACAGTGACAGAGAGTCCTGTAAGGTGAGGTGTGTGTGTATAGTAAGGGTTAATAAGACATGACAAAGACCAATAAGGTGAGTGTGTGTGTATAGTAAGGGTTAATAAGACATGACAAGACCTGTAAGGTGAGTGTGTGTGTATAGTAAGGGTTAATAAGACATGACAAGACCTGTAAGGTGAGTGTGTGTGTATAGTAAGGGTTAATAAGACATGACAAGACCTATAAGGTGAGTGTGTGTGTATAGTAAGGGTTAATAAGACATGACAAGTCCTGTAAGGTGAGTGTGTGTGTATAGTAAGGGTTAATAAGACATGACAAGTCCTGTAAGGTGAGTGTGTGTGTATAGTAAGGGTTAATAAGACTGGACAAGACCTGTAAGGTGAGTGTGTGTGTATAGTAAGGGTTAATAAGACATGACAAGACCTGTAAGGTGAGTGTGTGTGTATAGTAAGGGTTAATAAGACATGACAAGACCTGTAAGGTGAGTGTGTGTGTATAGTAAGGGTTAATAAGACATGACAAGTCCTGTAAGGTGAGTGTGTGTGTATAGTAAGGGTTAATAAGACTGGACAAGTCCTGTAAGGTGAGTGTGTGTGTATAGTAAGGGTTAATAAGACAATGACAAGACCTGATAAGGGAGTGTGTGTGTATAGTAAGGGTTAATAAAGACATGACAAGTCCTGTAAGGTGAGTGTGTGTGTTTAGTAAGGGTTAATAAGACATGACAAGTCCTGTAAGGTGAGTGTGTGTGTATAGTAAGGGTTAATAAGACTGGACAAGACCTGTAAGGTGAGTGTGTGTGTATAGGTAAGGGTTAATAAGACATGACAAGACCTGTAAGGTGAGTGTGTGTGTATAGTAAGGTTAATAAGACATGACAAGTCTGTAAGGTGAGTGTGTGTGTATAGTAAGGGGTTAATAAGACAGGACAAGACCTGTAAGGTGAGTGTGTGTGTATAGTAAGGGTTAATAAGACCTGGACAAGTCCTGTAAGGTGAGTGTGTGTGTATAGTAAGGGTTACTAATGACATGGACAAGACCTGTAAGGTGAGTGTGTGTGTATAGTAAGGGTTAATAAGACATGACAAGTCCTGTAAGGTGAGTGTGTGTGTATAGTAAGGGTTTAATACAGACATGACAAGACCTGTAAGGTGAGTGTGTGTGTATAGAAAGGGTTAATAAGACATGACAAGACCTGTAAGGTGAGTGTGTGTGTATAGTAAGGGTTAATAAGACATGGACAAGACCTGTAAGGTGAGTTGTGTGTGTATAGTAAGGGGTTAATAAGACATGACAAGACCTGTAAGGTGAGTGTGTGTGTATAGTAAGGGTTAATAAGACATGACAAGTCCTGTAAGGTGAGTGTGTGTGTATAGTAAGGGTTAATAAGACTGGACAAGTCCTGTAAGGTGAGTGTGTGTGTGTATAGTAAGGGTTAATAAGACATGACAAGACCTGTAAGGTGAGTGTGAGTGTATAGTAAGGGTTTAATAAGACATGACAAGTCCTGTAAGGTGAGTGTGTGTGTATAGTAAGGGATTAATAAGACATGACAAGACCTGTAAGGTGAGTGTGTGTGTATAGTAAGGGTTAATAAGACATGACAAGACCTGTAAGGTGAGTGTGTGTGTATAGTAAGGGTTAATAAGACAGGACAAGTCCTGTAAGGTGAGTGTGTGTGTATAGTAAGGGTTAATAAGACATGACAAGACCTGTAAGGTGAGTGTGTGTGTATAGTAAGGGTTAATAAGACTGGACAAGTCCTGTAAGGTGAGTGTGTGTGTATAGTAAGGGTTAATAAGACAGGACAAGACCTGTAAGGTGAGTGTGTGTGTATAGTAAGGGTTAATAAGACATGACAAGTCCTGTAAGGTGAGTGTGTGTGTATAGTAAGGGTTAATAAGACAGGACAAGACCTGTAAGGTGAGTGTGTGTGTATAGTAAGGGTTAATAAGACATGACAAGTCCTGTAAGGTGAGTGTGTGTGTATAGTAAGGGTTAATAAGACATGACAAGACCTGTAAGGTGAGTGTGTGTGTATAGTAAGGGTTAATAAGACAGGACAAGTCCTGTAAGGTGAGTGTGTGTGTATAGTAAGGGTTAATAAGACATGACAAGACCTGTAAGGTGAGTGTGTGTGTATAGTAAGGGTTAATAAGACAGGACAAGTCCTGTAAGGTGAGTGTGTGTGTATAGTAAGGGTTAATAGACATGACAAGTCCTGTAAGGTGAGTGTGTGTGTATAGAAAGGGTTAATAAGACATGACAAGACCTGTAAGGTGAGTGTGTGTGTATAGTAAGGGTTAATAAGACAGGACAAGTCCTGTAAGGTGAGTGTGTGTGTATAGTAAGGGTTAATAAGACTGGACAAGACCTGTAAGGTGAGTGTGTGTGTATAGTAAGGGTTAATAAGACAGGACAAGTCCTGTAAGGTGAGTGTGTGTGTATAGTAAGGGTTAATAAGACATGACAAGTCCTGTAAGGTGAGTGTGTGTGTATAGTAAGGGTTAATAAGACATGACAAGTCCTGTAAGGTGAGTGTGTGTGTATAGTAAGGGTTAATAAGACATGACAAGTCCTGTAAGGTGATGTGTGTGTATAGTAAGGGTTAATAAGACAGGACAAGACCTGTAAGGTGAGTGTGTGTGTATAGTAAGGGTTAATAAGACATGACAAGACCTGTAAGGTGAGTGTGTGTGTATAGTAAGGGTTAATAAGACATGACAAGTCCTGTAAGGTGAGTGTGTGTGTATAGTAAGGGTTAATAAGACATGACAAGACCTGTAAGGTGAGTGTGTGTGTTATAGTAAGGGTTAATAAGGACATGACAAGTCCTGTAAGGTGAGTGTGTGTGTATAGTAAGGGTTAATAAGACATGACAAGTCCTGTAAGGTGAGTGTGTGTATAGTAAGGGTTAATAAGACATGACAAGACCTGTAAGGTGAGTGTGTGTGTATAGTAAGGGTTAATAAGACTGGACAAGTCCTGTAAGGTGAGTGTGTGTGTATAGTAAGGGTTAATAAGACATGACAAGTCCTGTAAGGTGAGTGTGTGTGTATAGTAAGGGTTAATAAGACATGACAAGTCCTGTAAGGTGAGTGTGTGTGTATAGTAAGGGTTAATAAGACAGGACAAGACCTGTAAGGTGAGTGTGTGTGTATAGTAAGGGTTAATAAGACTGGACAAGTCCTGTAAGGTGAGTGTGTGTGTATAGTAAGGGTTAATAAGACATGACAAGACCTGTAAGGTGAGTGTGTGTGTATAGTAAGGGTTAATAAGACAGGACAAGACCTGTAAGGTGAGTGTGTGTGTATAGTAAGGGTTAATAAGACTGGACAAGACCTGTAAGGTGAGTGTGTGTGTATAGTAAGGGTTAATAAGACATGACAACCTGTAAGGTGAGTGTGTGTGTATAGTAAGGGTAATAAGACATGACAAGTCCTGTAAGGTGAGTGTGTGTGTATAGTAAGGGTTAATAAGACATGACAAGTCCTGTAAGGTGAGTGTGTGTGTATAGTAAGGGTTAATAAGACATGACAAGACCTGTAAGGTGAGTGTGTGAGTATAGTAAGGGTTAATAAGACTAGACAAGTCCTGTAAGGTGAGTGTGTGTATAGTAAGGGTTAATAAGACAGGACCAAGTCCTGTAAGGTGAGTGTGTGTGTATAGTAAGGGTTAATAAGACATGACAAGACCTGTAAGGTGAGGTGTGTGTGTATAGTAAGGGTTAATAAGACATGACAAGTCCTGTAAGGTGAGTGTGTGTGTATAGTAAGGGTTAATAAGGACATGACAAGTCCTGTAATGGTGAGTGTGGTGTATAGGTAAGGGTTAATAAGACCTGACAAGTCCTGTAAGGGTGAGTGTGTGTGTATAGTAAGGGTTAATAAGACAGGACAAGACCTGTAAGGTGAGGTGTGTGTATAGTAAAGGGTTAATAAGACATGACAAGACCTGTAATGTGAGTGTGTGTCGTATAGTAAGGGTTAATAAGACATCGAACAAGTCCTGTAAGGTGAGTTTGTTGTGTCATAGTAAAGGGTTAATCAAGAACTTGGACAAGACCTGTAAGGTGAGTGTGTGTGTATAGTAAGGGTTAATAAGACTTGACAAGTCCTGTAAGGTGAGTGTGTGTGTATTAGTAAGGGTTAATAAGACATGACACGTCCTGTAAGGTGAGTGTGTGTGTATAGTAAGGGTTAATAAGACAGGACAAGACCTGTAAGGTGAGTGTGTGTGTAGAGTAAGGGTTAATAAGACAGGACAAGTCCTGTAAAGGTAGGAGTGTGTGTGTATAGTAAGGGTTAATAAGACATGACAAGTCCTGTAAGGTGAGTGTGTGTGTATAGTAAGGGTTAATAAGACATGGACAAGACCTGTAAGGTGAGTGTGTGTGTATAGTAAGGGTTAATAAGACATGACAAGTCCTGTAAGGTGAGTGTGTGTGTATAGTTAAGGGGTTAATAAGACTAGGACAAGTCCTGTAAGGTGAGTGTGTGTAGTATTGTAAGGGTTAATAAGACTGGACAAGTCCTGTAAGGTGAAGTGTGTGTGTATAGTAAGGGTTAATAAGACATGACAAGAACCTGTAAGGTGAGTGTGTGAGTATAGTAAGGGTTAATAGACATGACAAGACCCTGTAAGGTGAGTGTGTGTGTATAGTAAGGGTTAATAAAGACATGACAAGGCCCTGTAGGTGAGTGTGTGTGTAAAGTAAGGGTTAATAAGACAGGACAAGTCCTGTAAGGTGAGTGTGTGAGTAATAGTAAGGGTTAATAAGACATGACAAGTCCTGTAAGGTGAGTGTGTGTGTATAGTAAGGGTTAATACGAAATGACAAAGACCTGTAAGGTGAGTGGTGTGTGTATAGTAAGGGTTAATCAAGACTGGACAAGACCTTAAGGTGAGTGTGTGTGTATAGTAAGGGTTAATAAGACATGACAAGACCTGTAAGGTGAGTGTGTGTGTATAGTAAGGGTTAATAAGAACTGGACAAGTCCTGTAAGGTGAGTGTGTGTGTATAGTAAGGGTTAATAAGACATTACAAGACCTGTAAGGTGAGTGTGTGTATAGTAAAGGGTTAATAAGACATGACAAGAACCTGTAAGGTGAGTGTGTGTGTATAGTAAGGGTTAATAAGACATGACAAGTTCCTGTAAGGTGTAGTGTGTGTGTATAGTAAGGGTTAATAAGACATGGACAAGTCCTGTAAGGTGAGTGTGTGTGTATAGTACAGGGTTATAAGACAGGACAGTCCTGTAAGGTGAGTGTGTGTGTATAGTAAGGGTTAATAAAGACAGGACAAGTCCTGTAAGGTGAGTGTGTGTGTATAGTAAAGGGTTATAAGACAGGACAAGACCCTGTAAGGTGAGTGTGTGTGTATAGTTAAGGGTTAATAAGACATGACAAGACCTGTAAGGTGAGTGTGTGTGTATAGTAAGGTTAATAAGACATGACAAGACCTGTAAGGTGAGTAGTGTGTGTATAGTAAGGGTTAATAAGACATGACAAGACCTGTAAGGTGAGTGTGTGTGTGTATAGTAAAGGGTTAATACAGACAGGACAAGTCCTGTAAGGTGAGTGTGTGTGTATAGTAAGGGGTTAATAAGACATTGACAAGACCTGTAAGGTGAGTGTGTGTGTATAGTAAGGGTTAATAAGACATGACAAGACCTGTAAGGTGAGTGTGTGTGTATATTAAGGGTTAATAAGACTGGACAAGACCTGTAAGGTGAGTGTGTGTGTATAGTAAGGGTTAATAAGACATGACAAGACCTGTAAGGTGAGTGTGTGTGTATAGAAAGGGTTAATAAGACTGGACAAGTCCTGTAAGGTGAGTGTGTGTGTATAGTAAGGGTTAATAAGACATGACAAGACCTGTAAGGTGAGTGTGTGAGTATATTAAGGGTTAATAAGACATGACAAGACCTGTAAGGTGAGTGTGTGTGTATAGTAAGGGTTAATAAGACATGACAAGTCCTGTAAGGTGAGTGTGTGTGTATAGTAAGGGTTAATAAGACATGACAGTCCTGTAAGGTGAGTGTGTGTGTATAGTAAGGGTTAATAAGACAGGACAAGTCCTGTAAGGTGAGTGTGTGTGTATAGTAAGGGTTAATAAGACAGGACAAGACCTGTAAGGTGAGTGTGTGTGTATAGTAAGGGTTAATAAGAGACATGACAAGTCCTGTAAGGTGAGTGTGTGTGTATAGTAAGGGTTAATAAGACATGACAAGTTCCCTGTAAGGTGAGTGTGAGTGTTATAGTAAGGGTTAATAAGAACTGGACAAGTCTGTAAGGATGAGTCGTGTGTGTATAAGTAAAGTGGTTAATAAGAATGACAAGACCGTTGTAAGGTGATGTGGTGTGATATAGTAAGGGTTCATAAGACTGGACAAGAACCTGTAAGGTGAGTGTGTGTGTATAGTAAGGGTTTAATAAGACCTGACAGACACTGGTAAGGTGAAGTGTGAGTGTATAGTAAGGGTGATAATAGGAGACTGTAACAAGACCGGAAGGGTAGGTGTAATGTGTGTATAGTAAGGGTTAATAAGACATGACAAGACCTGTAAGGTGAGTGTGTTTGTCTAGTAAGGGTATAGATAGAGACATGACAAGTCCCTGTAAGGTGAGTGTGTGTGGTATAGTAAGGGGTTAATAAGACAGAGGACAAGACTATAGGTAAGTGTGTGTGTGTATAGTAAGGGTTAATAAGACATGACAAGTCCTGTAGGTGAGTGTGTGTGTATAGTAAGGGTTAATAAGACATGACAAGACCTGTAAGGTGAGTGTGTGTGTATAGTAAGGGTTAATAAGACATGACAAGTCCTGTAAGGTGAGTGTGTGTGTATAGTAAGGGTTAATAAGACATGACAAGTCCTGTAAGGTGAGTGTGTGTGTATAGTAAGGGTTAATAAGACAGGACAAGTCCTGTAAGGTGAGTGTGTGTGTATAGTAAGGGTTAATAAGACAGGACAAGTCCTGTAAGGTGAGTGTGTGTGTATAGTAAGGGTTAATAAGACATGACAAGTCCTGTAAGGTGAGTGTGTGTGTATAGTAAGGGTTAATAAGACATGACAAGTCCTGTAAGGTGAGTGTGTGTGTATAGTAAGGGTTAATAAGACAGGACAAGTCCTGTAAGGTGAGTGTGTGTGTATAGTAAGGGTTAATAAGACATGACAAGAC
>JAPZIH010001230.1:0-38353 GCA_027410445.1 Discoglossus pictus
CATTTCTGGGATATACTCTAATGTCTCTTTGAAATGGTGGTTCTCCTTCATCATTTTGAAAGACCATTGCAACCTCATTTGATGTTGGCAAGTTATAACGACGTTTATCAGTATGTCTGTCTCTTTTAAGCACCATATTAACCTTTGGCATGGGTAATTGATGTCTTTGTGCATGAAGTAGTTGTTCATTTTCTACTTCTGCCAATTTTTTGTAAGCTTTACTGTAGGGATTGTTGTCCATAATGTTATTTAGCTCTATAAAAACACTGGGTAAGCATTTTTTATTTTCTTCCATCTGCATACGTTGGTCAACAGCTTCCATTGTATCTAGGACATATAGTTGAGCGAATTTTCTTTGCTCTCCTTCCTCTGGATGTAAATGTGAAGTCCGATGATAAATTTGTCCTTGGACTTTAAAACAGTAAGGACCATGTCCTGGTACATTAGCAGCCAATGTTGCCCCCATAGATGCAAATGATATGGCACAATTGTAGGATCTTATGTTTGTCTTAAAATTTTTGTAATTTGGAAAAGTAGGTTCAGTCATAATATTTTGTAAATAGGTTGGAAATTGTTTCCTTTCTGGAAGTTTGAACTTTCCTTTTTGACAACAACTAATAAATTGTCCATCTCTGGGTCTCTCCTGTTTAAAATAATAAGCCTCACAAAATTGACATTGAGTAGTCATGTCCCCACAACTATGAACCTCTACTGCTAAAGACTTCAGTAAAGGACAATTTGCAAAGCATATTGGATTTTGACTTTCATATTCATCAGATGAAAAGCCATGAAATGTTTCAACAACAGGTTCTAAATGTTTAGTTTTTTTCGTGGATTTTCTTGGTATAGGTTGTCCTTGTTTGGTTGAAATGTCCTGTAAGTTTTTAGTAAGAGTTTGTAAATGCTTTGTTTTTGTAGTTGCTTTTTTTGGTCTGTCTTGACTGGTATCTTGTAAAATGTCATGTGATGTTTTAGGAACAGTTTGTAAATGCTTTATTATCTTTTTATTTTTTTTGGTTGTATCTTTCATTTTTGCAGCTGATATTCTTTTATTTGCAAGTCTTTTGCGTTCTTTTTCTCGTCTAATTTCTTTCTCCTCCGGTGTCTGCTGGGCGGCCCATCTCTCTTGTCTTTCTCTAGTTTGACGTCTTTTCTTCTCTTCTTTGGTCTCGTTATCAGCCATATTAATCTGTAAAGGCAAAAAAATAAATGTAATTGTGTATATTTTAATTTGTAATTCCTGTTAAAGATTCTTGTGCACAATTGGTGAAATAAAAGGCAAATCATTAATGTATCATTTATATTTAGTTAAATTTATAATTCCTGTCCTCACTGGCTAAGAATTTGGCCAATGGAATACTGCTGTAAATAAGCATGTAACATATTTTTTTAAAATAATGGTTTTATTTATTAAAAACGTTGTTTGTGGATAGATATTTACCACTGCAAAACTTCTTTGCTAAAAGAAAAAGTGATGTGGTTATTGAGCTATGTATTGCATAGTAGCAATTTAAATAAAATAAGGGAGATAGTAAATTAATATTTTTATTTTTCTGTTGACACGGATGCAACTGAAAGCAGTTTATTTAGTTTTATACTTTAGTACTTATTATACTTTACCTTGGTTGAAGTGTGATTTAAATCCGAATGTTTGTTGCTCCTCGGTTCAAAATCGTTGTCCAATGGTGTGGTCCTCTGTTGGAAGTCCTCGTCCGATGGTGTGGTCCTGTGGCGATAGCCCTCGTCCGATGTTGTGGTCCTGTGGCGATAGCCCTCGTCCGATGTTGTGGTCCTTTGGTGAAAGTCCTCGTCCGATGGTCTGGTCCTGTGTTGAAATTCCTCGTCTGCTGGTCTAGTCCTGTGTTGAAATTCCTTGTCTGCTGGTCTGGTCCGAGTCCTCGTCCGATGGTCCGGTCCTGTGGAGAAAGTCCTCGTCCTATTGTCTTCACGCAGTATCTGTTGTAATATAAAATAGAAAATGTTGTTTGAGTGAAATGTCTTTTAAATAATGTAAAAATTTATGAATTTGGCTGTATTGTATCAGTTATGGTTATTTTTTTCTATATTTTTTTTTTTTACATTCTGTACAATCCCATGACTTTTGTTATTCTTATTTAAGGTTCTTAGTAAGGCTTGTGGGTTGTGATATATTAAATAAGAATATACATTTATTTTGCTATGTGTTTATGTTATTTTTTGTACAATCCTGTTTTGTGCACACCACTTGTGGTATACTTATTTAACCTTTATTGGGATGCTTATAGTTAGTGAAACATGAAATAATATAATTAATGTAGTTTGCTATGTGTTTGTGTTAGTTTTTGACAATCGTGTTTGGTGCGCACCACTTGTGCAAAAGTTATTTATTCTTGATTGTACTGGTTATAGGTTGTTAAACATTAAAGAAGAATGTTAATGTAGTTTCCTATGAGTTTGTGTGATTTTTTGTACAATGCTATTAGGTGCGCAACACTTTTGTTATTATTATTTTTGCTTCTTTGTAAGGCTTATAGGTTGTTAAACATTGAATAAGAAATTCTGTTTTGTGTGTAGCAGTTTGTGTCTCATTCAATTGCGATTTGGCTAATTGAATCGTGCCCTAAATAAGCACATAGCATATTTTTTTAAAGAAGTTTTTAGTCATTTAAAAACTTTATTTTGGATAGATTTTTAATAACTAAAAACTTCTTTTAAAAAAATTGTTATGTTGTTATTTAGAGCCCTATTCAATTGGGCAAATTGCAATTGAATGAGGGCCTTTGTGTGTACGATATGTTGCATAGTTTGCCCCTCATTCAATTGCATTTTGTACAATGTAATAGTACTCTAAGGCCGTCATTGAATTGCAATGTAGAAATTTGAATAGGGTTGTAAATAAGCACATCACATATATTTGTTAAAATAGAGTAAGGGCCTAAAAGTTCTTATTTATAGCCATATTTAATTGTCCAAAATAGCAATTGAATGAGGGCCTTTGGTTACTGCATTTGTTATATTGTGAGCTCCTCATTCAATTGTGTTTTGGCCAATGGAATAGAGCTCAATATCAGCACAGAGCATATTTTTTTACGGAATTTTGTATTTAGTGAACTTGTATCCAAAAGGAACGTGTTCACAAAAGAAAAATTTCCTTTAAAAAATATGCTCTGTGCTTATATAGAGCCCTATTGAAATGGGCAAATCACATTTGAGTGAGGCCCTTGGCCATTAAAGATATATAGGTCCTCATTGAATTGCAATTTTGCCAATTGAAGAGGGCTCTATATAAGCACATAACATATTTATTGAGCAAAGTTTTTAGTTATTGAAAACCTTGATTGTGGTTAGAAGTTCTGTAACTAAAAAGTTCTGTATCAAAAATATGTTATGTGCTTATATAGAGCCCTATTCAATTGAGGAAGTCGCAATTGAATAAGGCTCATGGTTCTTTCTTGTTTATACTTAATACTTTACCTTGATTGAAGTTTTGAATGACAGACGGTCCCCTCCTGACAATCTTAATGCGCCGGTGTTCTTGTAGTGTCTTTTTGAAAAAGAAAGTGAAATAGTTATTTGTATATTTATAATTTTTCATGTAGCAAAGCATGGCCTTTTGAGCATGTAATGTCTTGTTGTATCTTACCTCTTCTTGTTTGTTGGTGTTCTTTAAAAGGGATTGTGCTTCACAATGCACGGTGCAAATTGTTGAGTGACGCTGTTGATGCAGAGTCTGTTTGAATATGAAACGAAATAGAAAGATTCAGCTTTATATGATCTATTGAATTGAAGTAAATGAATGTCATTTAAATATAGTTCTGTAATTATTTTCAATTGACCTTATTTTTTGGTGGGGGCTACACACATATGTCACATACATGAAGCACATTACATAGTTTAATGTAATTATTTTGTGTACGTGTGACATATCAGTATACATGAGTCAAATTTAAATGGTTAAATTAACCTTATATTATTTTTTTCTAACACACATAAATGTGTGTGTGTGAGATGTAACTATAGATGATACACATATATGTGCGTGTGACATATCAGTATAGATGACATATAATGTCATTTAAATGTAGTTGTTTACTGATTTTGTTTTAAGCTAATTTTGTTGCAGTGGCAATACACATAAATGTGCGTATCACATGTCACTATACATTATAGACATATATGTCCGTGTCACATGTCACTATGAAGGGGCAGTACACATAAATGTGTGTGTCACATGTCAATATACATTATACACATATATGTCCGTGTCACATGTCACTATGAAGGGGCAATACACAGAAATGTGGGTGTCACATGTCAGTATACATTGTATACATATAGATGCTCAGATGTCACTATACATTATAGACATATATGTGCGTGTCAGATGTCACTATACATTATAGACATATATGTGCGTGTCAGATGTCACTATACATTATAGACATATATGTGCGTGTCAGATGTCACTATACATTATAGACATATATGTGCGTGTCAGATGTCACTATACATTATAGACATATATGTGCGTGTCACATGTCACTATACATTATAGACATATATGTGCGTGTCACATGTCACTATACATAAACCTCTGTTTAATATAGAATTATGTTTTTTTCTTTTTTTGTTAAATGAAGCGTATTTATTTTTTGAGCCTATACACATAAATGTGCCATATATGTCACTACATAAATGCTATATTTTTTTTTTATTTGTTTGACCTGTCCTGATAATAAAATGTAATATATTATAGCTTACCTCTCAGTTGTAATTTGCACAATGCAAAGTAGTAAATTAGTAAAGAATTGTCTTCTCAAGTAAAAGCAGCAGTTATCTCAGAAGTCACTCCGTTCATCACCTGAGGAGAAATGTATTTTTTTGTTTGAAATAGGCAGTATTTATAAACTTGTAGAAACTTCTGGAAAGTGAGACCGTTAGAACGCAATACGCATGCGCTATTTGCGTTCCAGCTTAGAATTTGCGTTCCATCCGCCATTTTCTGCGTATTACTGTTCAAAATGGTGTTTAATATGATTGTGATACGTTCCGCATAGTATGTGTTTCATTATTGCGAGTAAGTGTACTGTAGTTACGTCTGAAGCCTCGTTTTCGTTTTGTTCGTCGGCCATTTTTTCTCTCGCTTAGCGATGGTATTAGTGTCTAAGTGTTTTATTTTGATTTAAATGTAGGTGTAAGTAGTTTTTTTTGAGGTGCTGGCTGGTTCCTCTTGCTGTAGGTAAGCTTTTTATGTGTTTGTTGTGTGTCTTTGTTAAGTTTTAAATGTTTGTATGTCGGCGTGTTGCGTCCGATGTTTGCGAAGTCGTAATGTGTGGTAACGTGTCTCGTATGGTGTTTGCGTGTGTAGCCTCATTTTCGTTTTATTCGTCGGCCATTTTTTGTGTCGCTTAACAAACTATTTATTGTCTAAACTCTTTTATTTTGAGTGCAATTAAGTTGTAAGTTGCATTTTTGAGGTCCTGGGTGCTTCGTGTTTGTGTAGGTAAGGTTTTTATGTATGTACTGTGTGTATGTATTGTGTTTGTAATTTTGTAATGTTCCGAGTTGCGTCCGAGTGTTGCGAGGCCGTAATGTGTGTGAACGTGTGTGAACGTGTGTCGTATGTTGTTTGCGAGTGTCGTAATGTGTGTGAACGTGTGTCGTATGTTGTTTGCGAGTGTCGTAATGTGTTGCGACGTTAACTTTTTTTGAAATTTTGCAAGGGTCGCAGTTGCTGCAACTGAAGACCCCGCTTTGCGAGGTCCTCAGGTGCTGGCATGGAGCGCCTGCGGCGCTCCTTACCAGCAACTGAGGACCCTTGCGAGGGTCCTCAGTTGCTGGCAAGGAGCGCCACAGGCGCTCCATGCCAGCAACTGAGAACCTGGCACAGTGCCCTTGCTTCGCGAGGCCCGCGACTCGCTACGCGAGCCCGCAGCATTAGCAACAACTCGTACGCTCACAACTATATATGTGATACATAGAGAGAATATATATATATATATATATATAGATAATGAGAATATATATATATATATATATATATATATATACATAGAGAGAGAGAGAGACAGCTATATATATATATATATATATATATACATATACATATAGAGAGAGAGAGAGAATATATATATATATATATATATATATACATAGAGATAGAGAGAATATATATATATATATATATATATATACATAGAGAGAATATATATAGAGAGAGAGATAATGAGAATATATATATATATATATATATATATATATATAGATATATATATATATATGTATATATATATATATATATATACATAGAGATAGAGAGAGAGACAGAGACACAGAGGGAGAGACACAGAGAGAGAGAGAGAGAGAGAAAGAGACAGAGACACACAGAGAGAGACAGAGAGATAGAGACAGAGAGAGACAGAGACACGTACAGAGAGAGAGAGAGAGACACAGAGGAAGAGACAGAGAGAGATAGAGACAGAGAGATAGAGACAGAGAGATAGAGAGAGAGAGAGAGAGAGAGAGAGACAGAGGGAGAGACAGAGAGAGAGATAGAGAGACAGAGAGACAGAGACACACAGAGAGAGACAGAGAGATAGAGACAGAGAGAGACAGAGACACAGAGAGAGAGAGACACAGAGAGAGAGAGAGACAGAGACACACAGAAAGAGATAGACACAGAGAGAGAGACAGATCAAGACAGAGACACAGAGAGAGAGAGATAGAGAGACAGAGAGATAGAGACAGAGAGAGACAGAGACACACAGGGAGAGAGAGACACAGAGAGAGACAGAGACAGAGAGATAGAGAGACAGAGACACACAGAGAGAGATAGAGACACAGAGAGAGAGACAGAGAGAGACAGAGCGAGACAGAGACACACACAGAGAGAGAGACACAGAGAGACAGAGAGCGAGACACAGAGAGACAGAGACAGAGAGACAGAGAGAGACAAAAAGAGAGAGAATATATATATATTTATATAATGTGGCAGTGCGCCCCCTTCTGACGGGGTTTGCGTCCTGTTTTCTTATCTCTTTAACTTATTTAGGGAGGAAGACACAGTAGTCTGTTAGAGGCTTAGTTTTACTGCTATTTATTTGTTAGCACAAACAGAAAGAAAATAGTGCTTATCCTCAGCCACAAAATAAAATTCTACATAAACGGGCTTACTATAACCAGGAATGCCCTGACTAGCCCTGAGCACGCTTCTCGGTCTGCAGGTATAATAACACAGTCCACAGTATAAACTCTCTGCTTGATTCGGGTATCTCTTGAGGACTTTTCCTCTACAGCTTCTGTCAATAGTGGGTGAAGCATAGGGCCCACCCTACTCTCCCATATGCTTTACCCCAGGGACCCTTGTCACCCTCTTGTGATGAGGGACTATTACTTTCTCTCAATGCACTCTTCTCCCTGGGGCCTTTGTACTCCTTATCCTCATATAGTAAAAACAACATGCATTTGGCACCAACCTTTTTATCCCTTATTGCATTCGACTTCTTAGGAATGGGGTCTTCAGATAAATCCTTAAACAGTGGAATATCTCCTATACCACAGCAGTCTTCTCTGCGAGCAATCTCTGTAACACAGCAGTCTTGCTTCAGCACTAATCCCAGCTCTCAGGATCCAACAGCAGCTGAGCTGTCCAGTATTTTCTTCTGCATACACACTGCAGCTCTACACACAGCACCACAGCTCTTAGGCCCAAAGCCTAAGTGAGAGAGATTCCACCCATCTCTCTGCTGATCTTAAAGGCAGTTCACAGCTGTGCTTTAATTAGCCTCTGATAGCTGCCTGGAGTTAACTCTTTCCCTTTCCATAGGAGAAGTCTTACAGATCTCTCTTGTGACTCCTGTTGGCACTTGACCACATATTCTCTCCCTCAGCTCAACACCATGTAGTTGAGCGTCCAACGCGTGAGGCTGTATCTGCAATCCAACGCATCCTCCGTCCATCCGTTGGCGCTCTCCTCTTTGTACATCTAGGAGCATCTACATCATTTGTCTCTCCTGTCATCTTACACTCTGTCATAGGACTTTTCACATTTCACAGTTTACACGTTTCATCACTGCTTTCAAATTCCTTCATCTTTTCGTGGAACTGTGTTTTCTTTTCCTGCTCCACTGCATTTGGCTTGCTACTAGCAACTGTGACAGTCACAAGAAGCATTTTATTTTCGATCTCATTGTCTTTCACTCTGGCATCAACGCTCACTTGGTATCGTTGCCGGTGGGATGTCACCGCCTGATTGAGATGTTTCTTTTCCTGTTCTAACTCTTTTATCTGTTTATCTTTTTCAGACTTTACGCTCTCCAGGGCTTGTATGACCTTCTCCTGCTTCAGGATTCGGCTGGAAGCAGACTCCTTCAGCTCAAATACAAATGACTCCCTGGCATCAGATAGGTCAGTGCTCTTTGACAGTTGCTCCAGCTCCCAGACCAGCTGTGTGGACTCATTCATACACTGCTTCTGAGTGATCTCCAATACCATGCTCTCCTCAATTAATTCCTTGATTCCGTGCTTGTCGTTACTTAAACTTTGAGGGTAGGACACCGGCCCGCCCATCTCTCCGAGTGTCCTGCCCCAGGAACCCTTGAAAAGTACTTCTCGTACTTTGGTATGAGAATGAGTTTCTTCATACAGTCGCTTCCCTGGGGGCATATCACCGTCATTACAGGTTTCTGTGATCTTGTCTTCCACTGGATGCATCTTTTCATTTAAACCCTTCATCTTACTCTTGCAGGTCTGACTTATCCTCTTTATATCTTTAATGCAACGACTTCATCTTCCTTACTGCTTACAGGCATATTCTGTACATCGCAAGGTCTGCAGTTACCCATCTCTACTGGGACAGATTTCTCAGACTTTTGGCCTTGCGGGAATGTCTCCAGCTGTTCCGCAACTTCAGGCTTGCACTCCACACATAGGCTAGCACTAATCTTTGCATCCTTGTTGGTCTTGGGCTTCTGAAAAAAACTTGCGATTTCCGCATTCTCAGTTCTCACCCATTTTTCTTCTTCTCCTTTTGCTTCTAAGGCTTCCAGCTTTTCACTTTTCTTTGCTGCCTTTAGCTGCATCTTCTCCTCAATGTTTTGCAACTCAGTTCACCCTGCTTATACTGGATCTTTTGCTGCACATTTAGCTGAAGAATCTCCTTTATCTTTTCCATCACGTGTTCTCTGAATACCTCTGGTGGCTCAGTCACTCTTTCTTTCTCCCTCTGTGTTTCCTGCTCCTGCTTTCTGCTTTGTTTATGAGCTTCCTGTAACATTGCTCTATATTCAGCGAAGCATCTCGGGTACACAGGTTCTGGGGGTTAGTGATAGTCTCTTTTGGACATGCAACACTCTGAACCAACTGTGTTTTCATAACGGACGGAACGGCCATCCCCTGTGCTTGTGGAGCATGTGACAGCTCCTTCTGTATCACAGTTGCTTTCCTCTGCTTACGGGATTCTTCTATCTCTTGTAGCTGGGAGGTGGAATTGGTGATCTCTCCTTCTCTCTGATGCACGATTATTGAGGAGATCTTGCTTCTTTTTATCATTGTGCTGCCGCTCCCACACAACTGACTCTTTCAGTTTAGACTTGGGAGGACTCTTCCTCTGCTCCCAAATAGGCATCAGTTTCTCATTCCTGTAGGACACTCTGAAGTCTTTAAATGCAGGCTTTCTCGCCATTCAGGAATATAGTATGGCATCATCTTCACCTCTCGCTGGTCTGGTTTCCTTTCTTGCCTCTCCTTGTCCACAGGGCTTTGTTTTATTGGCACTTGAGACAGAGATCTCTCTGTATACTTTACTGTTTTAGTATGACACATCTCCATGCTCTGTGTCATATGTCCTGTCCGGGACAGTGGTTCCTTCTTGTGTTTTTCTGCATTGCGGTCAGCCCGTTTCTTTTCTCTGTTATAAGCGGCTTCCACTTCTCTGGACTATTTTTTTATCATCTCAAAGTCAGATGCACTTTGCGCGTAGCTGGCCTTTTCCCCTTGAAGTGAAGACTCAAGGTCCAGGATCCGCAACTGGATAACTTCAGAGTTAAACTTAGATTCAGATGGGCGGCCCTTTCCGATTCTATATTTTCTCCAGTCTTTTTACTGTTTGTGCTGCTGTCTCCAGTTCCAGAATCAGTCTCTCCTCTCTCTCACGACTGTATTCCAGCTCATTCTTCTGACGTGAGAAGTTATCCATGCAGACATTCTTCTCGGCTTCCATTTCATACAGCTGCTTGTGTGACTCTTGAACCTTCCTGTTTTGGGACTGGATAACAGATTCCATTTTATTCTTCATCTCCTGCTCTTTCTTTTGAAGCTCCTCAATCTTGACTTTAAATTGTCCTTAGAGCCTTAAAGAATGCTGTTTCTCCTCCTCTAAGGCCATTCTGTCTGCACCAGCAAGCTCTTTTGCTTTCTCCGCAATATCTGTTACTGTCTTCGCAGTCTCTTTGGCGCTCTCAGCTATCTCTTTGGTGCTGTCTGCATTCTCACATGCTCTTTCTGCAGTCTCTTTTGCCGTACCAGCCGTCTCTTTTGCCATACCGGCCGTCTCTCTTGCCGTACCGGCCGTCTCTCTTGCCATACCGGCCGTCTCTGCGGACTCTCTCGCCGTCTCTGCGGACTCTCTCGCCGTCTCTGCGGACTCTCTCGCCGTCTCTGCGGACTCTCTCGCTGTCTCTGCGGACTCTCTTTTATCATGAATGGTTTGCCATCCCTTAACAGAGAAACTGCTTTTAAGACTTGGATAGATAAGCATGCCCCTTGGATGGCGATAATCAGGTCTGCCAAAAAAATCCCAGGAGTGCAGTCTCTGTACTCTTTTTACTCCTATTCGGTTAAGGATCTCTTCCTTCAGGGTACTGTAATTTGTTGCCATTTCTTCAGGCAAAACCACATACGCCCTCTGTGCTTCTCCACACAGATAGGGACCCAGGACTGTGGCCCAGTGCTGTTTAGGCCAACCTTCCCTGGTAGCAATCTTCTCAGAATTCAGGAGGTATGTTTCTACATCATCCTGAGCGGTCATTTTCTTTAAGAAGCAATTTGGGTTCATATTCCCGCTTGATTTTGAAACCACTATGTTCTCTGTAGATCTAAATTGCTGCAGCTTCACTTTCTGTGCTTCTAAAAACTCTCTCATTTGGACCCTGTCCTCTTCCATTTGTCTCTGCCATTTCTCTGTGGCCTCTCTAAATCTTGCAGCAACCTCTCCAAAACCTTTATCTTCCTCTTTTGAGGCTTGGACACTGTCCTCTGCAATCATTTCTCTTTCTGACTGGCTCTGACCAAGCTTAGCAGCCAGCACTCTGTTCATTTCTTCCTGCTGCTTGTTCATCACCCGCTGTGCGTCTATTAAAGCTTTAAAGGCCTCCTCCATCATTATGCTGTACTGTGGGCTGTCTTCTTCAACACAGACACTTTTCAATCCCACTTCTGACACCACGTGTGGCAGGGCGCCCCCTTCTGACGGGGTTTGCGTCCTGTTTTCTTTTCTCTTTAACTTATTTAGGGAGGAAGACCCAGTAGGCTGTTAGAGGCTTAGTTTTACTGCTATTTATTTGTTAGCACAAACAAAAGAAAATAGTGCTTATCCTCAGCCACAAAATAAAATTCTACATAAACGGCTTACTATAACCAGGAACGCCCTGACTAGCCCCGGAGACCGCTTCTTGGTCTGCAGGTATAATAACACAGTCCACAGTATAAACTCTCTGCTTGATTCGGTATCTCTTGAGGACTTTTCCTCTACAGCTTCTGTCAATAGTGGGTGAAGCATAGGGCCCACCTTTTCTCCCATATGCTTCACCCCAGGGACCCTTGTCACCCTCTTGTGATGAGGGACTATTACTTTCTCTCAATGCACTCTTCTCCCTGGGGCCTTTGTACTCCTTATCCTCATATGGTGAAAACAACATGCATTTGGCACAAACCTTTTTATCCCTTATTGAATCTGGCTTCTTAGGAATGGGGTCTTCAGATAAATCCTTAAACAGTGGAATATCTCCTATACCACAGCAGTCTTCTCTGCGAGCAATCTCTGTAACACAGCATTCTTGCTTCAGCACTAATCCCAGCTCTCAGGATCCAACAGCAGCTGAGCTGTCCAGGGTTTTCTTCTGCATACACAGCAGCTCTACACACAGCACCACAGCTCTTAGGCCCAAAGCCTAAGTGAGAGAGACTCCACCATCTCTCTGCTGCTCTTAAAGGCAGTTCACAGCTGGGCTTCAATTAGCATCTGATAGCTGCCTGGAGTTAACTCTTTCCCTTCCCAGGGAGAAGTCTTACAGAGCTCTCTTGTGACCCCTGTTGGCCCTTGACCACAATATATATATACATAGAGAGAGATAGAATATATATATATATATATATATATATATATATATATATACATAGAGAGAGAGAGAGATAGAATATATATATATATATATATATATACATAGAGAGAGACAGCTATATATATATATATATATATACATAGAGAGAGAGAGAGACAGCTATATATATATATATACATAGAGAGAGAGAACAGCTATATATATATATATATACATAGAGAGAGAGAGACAGCTATATATATATATAAATAGAGAGAGAGAGACAGCTATATATATATATACTAGCGACTTGCCCGTCAAAAAATGACGGCAATGAGATGTGTATGTTTGGAAAGTTGTTTAGTTATTAATATATATATATGTGACAGTTGTAGTGTGATATTAAAACATGTTTCGTTTTGTAAAATGTTCTCTTGGTGAACAATAATTCTTAAAGCATTTTGTATTAACATTTGAATGTAAGAATAGTGGAACTTGAAATTAATCATTATTGTAAACTTTAGGCAATGGTTTCTTAACATGCAATTTTATGTGAAGAATTGTTAACTTCAATATACATGAAATCCCAAGGAAAGCAAACAATAAAAAGCCTTGTTGAAACGTACACAATTTTAACCTGAACTTTGTAATATATGTAAGTAAGAAACTTGAAAGTATATTTTTTGAAACTTTAACTTTATTATTTGTGTAACTTTGGAACTTGACAAAACATTTGTATAACTTTGAACATTATAAACAGTAACATAGTGAATACATTTTTTAACATAATTTTGTATTAAAAGTATTAACATTTGAATGTAAAAACAGTTTAACTTTAAACTAATCAGTATTGTAAACTTGAGGTAATGGTTTTTTAACATGCAATTTCTATCTGAAGAATTGTTAACTTCAATATTATACATTTAATCCCGAGGAAAACAAACAGTAAAAAACCCTCCTTAAAACGTACCCAATTTTAAAATGAACTTTGTAATATATTTAAGTAAGAAACTTGACATAATATTTTTTTAAACTTCAAGTTTCTTATATGTGTAACTTTGGAACTGTAAAAAACATTTTTACAACTTTAAACATTATAAACAGTAACATAGTGAATGAATATTTTAACATAATTTTGTATTAAAAGTATTAACATTTGAATGTAAAAACAGTTTAACTTTAAAGTAATAAATATTGTAAACTTGAGGCAATGTTTTTTTAACATGCAATTTCTATCCGAATAATTGTTAACTTCAATATACATTGAATGCAGAGGAAGGAAAACAGTAAAAACTCTCTTTAAAATGTACCCAATGAAATAAATTCCTTCCTGACCACATGAACTGTCGATAAACCTTAATATAGGGAGTAATCTTAACATAACAGACAATATTTACATTTTGTCTTAAAACGTGGTTGATCTCTTAACATGAACTTTGTAATATGTTAAAGTAAAGAACTTGAAAGTATCTTTTTTTAAACTTGAAGTTTCTTATCTGTCTAAGTAATGAACTTGAAAATATTGTTTTCAAACTTGTAACATTAGAAACAGTAACATAGTTAATTAACATTTTAACATAATTTGTATAAATAATGCAAGGCAAGTGTTTTGTGAGGCGAATCATCCATAAACAGTACTTTCATTAATTATGACTGAATTGTTTATTGTTTAGTATTTTTTAATGATTTTAAATTTGTTTTGCTTGTGTTTTATTTCTTTACTGAAAAGTTATAGTACTTCATAGTAGACAATGTTTTTAGCAAAAATACGTCCATCTTCTAATAAATCACCTTGACTTTCATTCTTTTCAATGTAAACTTTAATAGCCTGTGGATTTTTGCACCGTGACAACGCAACATACAATTGACCATGTGCAAATACTGGTTCTTGCAAGAAAATACCCACAGATTTGAACGTTTGACCTTGTGATTTATTAATGGTCATGGCAAATGCCATAATAATGGGAAATTGTCTTCTTTGAAGTATAAAAGGGAGACTACTTTCACTTGGTGCTAAATCTATTCTTGGTATGAAAACTCTCCTTTATGGGTGCCAGTTAAAATTTCAGCATCTATAAAATGGTCCTTTAATTGTTGAACAATTAATCTTGTCCCATTGCATAGGCCTTTTTTGGGTTCATATTTCGCAGTAACATGATAATTGCACCTTTCTTTAGCTGCAAAATATGTGGTGGCATTCCAGAAGGAGTTAGTGAGTTTATGAATTCAGTAGAACAGTTAGCCTGACTCATTGTCATCAGCAAGTACAGAATCAGCACTGTGATAATTTCTTTGTGGTGCATTCATTTTTTTAAAGATTCATCATTGAGGATTAATGCATCCTTATTTTTACATGTTAGTATGACTTGGTTGGCAAGCTCGGAATATTCCTCGCTATTTATGCTACCTTCAAATATAGCCAATATAATATCTTGTTGACAAATCATATGAGGTGGGATCTCTACAGTGTCGTCAGGTAAATGTGGTATTTTTTCTGCTCTGCCTGCTCCAATTTTAATAAGCCAATCATTGAAATCAGTTTGGCCTTCTGATCCTTATGTTTTGTTGCAGTTGAAGATGGGTAAAATGTTTCCATACTGTGCTTGACTTTATACAGGTTTCGATAATGTTAGTTCGATTTCCATGTACAACGACAGGTAATGTTTGTCTAAAATCGCCACCTAACAACATTACCTTTTCACGAAATGGAAAAGTATTATCCATGACTTCACGAAGCAAACGGTCAATACATTGGAGGGCATAGCATGACATCATTGTGGCCTCATCTATTGTAATTAATTTACATTTGTTCAATTTCTTTGCTTGTAATGATGTCATGCGAATATCTGACACAGAAGTTTCTAAAATAGGCACTGGCAGTTTAAATCCACTATGAACAGTTCTTCCACCTTCTAACAAAAGTGCAGCAATTCCAGTAGTGGCAAACGCCATTGCTATTTGACCTTGTGCTCGTACTGAACTCATTAATAAATTATACAGATAGATTTTTCCTGATCCGCCAGGTCCATCAAGATAGAAATAACGCTCTGTCACCATGTCATCATCTATTGCATTTTTAATGGCATGAAATGCTTGCAATTGTAATGTATTTAAAGTTGCAAGTCTTTCTTCTGTTCTTTCTGCTTGTAGTTGAATGTCATAGTCTTCAAAGTTTATGTCATCTATAAGACCTGGATCAGGCAAATTAAAACTTGCACAACTTAATCCATGAGATAAAAATACTTCTTGGATTTCCATTAACGCTTTTAAGTGTGCAATGGGTTCATTGTATCGTCGCATAAAGTCTTCAGCCATATTACTTTTAAAAGTCTCCCACAAAGCTAATGCATTTGGAGCATTTGAAAAGATAAAAAAAAAAATTGTTCTCTCATCTGTCGTGGCATTTGACATTGTGCTGCTTCTTCTAAACATCTTTCCCATTCTGTATCATCAGATAGTAAGTTTCTATGTCTTGCAGCTAAATGGAAGGATTCATATACAATGTCATTAACAGTTCTTAAGTGTTCAAAACTTTGTGCTCCAGGAACATTTAAAAGTAATATCCGTAAGCAAAAACGTTCAACATCTCTTGGACTGACTGTGTAAATTCTTGGAATTATTTTATTGCCTCTGCTTTTTCTTGGTCTCCATAATCCATTCACAAAAACATAGTGATATGGAATTTCAATATATAAGTATTGTGTTGCTTCTGAATCAGTGGAATTTAATTCAAACCATGCAGTTAGTGTAGTGTGACGATCTTCACTTTGGGCCAATGCATTCATTTCATTTCCAGCATGGAAATAGACTAAATGTTGTTGTGGCAAATGTACTGCTAATCTATATACTGCATGTGATCTATTATGCATTTCAAATTTTAAAAGCCGCCACATAGCTTCTGGTGCACTGACATAGCGAGCATCTACATGAGATGCAAGTTCATCATGTACTAACTCACTACATTCAGGTTGTCTGCACTTTTGACGACTACAGTAGCTGCATCGTACTCTTTGTAAATATATTTGTAGACATATTTAATGGATTTGATGGAAGTGCAGGCTTCTACGTTGATGTGGGCGTTGTACTTCATGAGTAAATGTGGATTGTAGGGTACTACATATCTATTGTCCACTTTTTTTTCCACAAATAATGGCACTATGTCCTTCTCTTCTTTTATAAAGTGGATAGCCATCACAATTTGCATAGGTTTTGTCTCTATAATCTTTTGGAAATTCTTTGGAACATTTATTATTTTCCATACATGGTGATTGTGGATTAAGGTCACCACAGGGTCCATGAATCATGCGATGAGTAACAATCTCATATAGTCTACCATATAGTTCTGGATCTGGTAGTTCAGCAACAATGACTGCATCCACTTTGTCCGAAGTATCTAATTTATCTTTTTCTTGAAGTATTATGAGAAGATGTGCATGTGGAAGGCCTCTTTTTTGAAATTCAATGGTATATACATAAGCAAGACATTTGCCAAATAACTGATTTATAGTGAAGTCACGTATTAATTCATTTAATTTAATCTTAAAAACTCTGGCTAACAAATCTGGTCGATCGAAGCAGTTTGTCAAGAAGTAGATTTTGTGTAATTTCTGGCCATTGTGGATTACATGTAAATGTCAGAAATAAATCGGGTTTGCCAAATTTGGTGACAATAGCCATAGCATCATTGTATCTTTCTCTCATATTTCGAGGAGATCCTTGAAAGGAAGATGGTAAAATGATGGCTTTGCCAGCTGTCATGTCTCTGCTTGTAGCCACGTCAGCAACATAGTCCATTAGTCCAGAATATTGTTCTACACGTAGTTTATCTTGTTGATATTTTATAAATTTTAAATTATTTGCCTCAACTTGCAAATAGGAATCAATAATCCATTGTTGTGTTAGTTTTCCACCACATAAAATTGGATTAAATGCATTTCGAATGGTTATTTGAGCTACTTTAAATTCAAAAAAGGCAAATGCAAGAAGTACAGTGATCCTGGTTCTATACAGAAACTCTGTATTATAAATGTTCTCCAATTGGAGGGATACTGATACTACAACCTGCAGTCACAGCTATTACAATTCTGATGGAAAATCCATATATAAGGTGTGTTAGCCTATATAAAATATTTCCTATGTGGCTGAACCGTTAGTGAGCTGACAATAAACTGTCCATAGGAATATAAGAGTGTGGCTTACTATGCAATAACCTGTCCCAAAGTTACAATCAAGTAAATGGCTCTAATTACCTCCTAGTGGTTGGCAATACCTATAAAGATTGGTATAGCACAATATAAAGGAATTGTGCAAGTACTTATAAGTAAATAGTCCACAGTGTGGCAACCGTATTGAGGTATATAGGTAAACCCAAGGGTAAATACATTGGTCTCCCAAGGGCAAGCTCCAGATGTAAATAGGACTGCCTATGAGTATATCAGAAATATAATGAGGTATAGACCGTACTTAGGGATTTTCAGGGGATCATTAAGCTGGGCCAGAACTCTCAACATTAGCAGGCCGCACATAGTGTGACTTCCTGGTTGGTAACGCTCATGCGCACGTCTAGCGTGATGACGTGCGCTGCGTGGTTACTGAGTCCTGACGTGTTTCGACGTAGACATGTCTTTTTCAAAGATAGAATGACACGAGGCTGTTTCAAAAGAGCTTTTTATAGGTTGGGGTTGTCAAGGTAACACCATAGAGGCTTGCTTTCATTGGTATTAACGACTATAGCTCCATCTGCTGGAGGGGGATGTAATTTTATTCAGAAAGGAAAATAAGAAAATAAAGATGATGTGGATAAGATGGACTCATGCACAAAAGGAGGAAATAAGTGATAAAAGATGTATATAAAATATAAGTGTAGGCAGTAGCTCCTAATATGGGAGCTGTGGGAATAAATTGTGTCCCCAAGAGAACGAATGCAACATATATATATATAAAATAAAATAATAAAAAGTGTGATGTACCACCAGATTCTAAAAATAATTAGATTATACAGTGTAAAGAGGGTCACAAGGTAAAAAGATATATTAGATGGTTTAAAATAATATCCTCCTTAATAAGGGAATGTGAACCATAAATATGTGAAACTGCAATAAAGCTAATAAATGTGTTGACATACTGAGTGATGTGTAGCTAGAAGGGACTTGGATAGGCCAAAAAACTATGTATAGCATAGGTACACTGTGATATAAGGAAAGGTCTGTGATAACCTCAATTTCTAGGTGTGATAATTAGTGATGTTAAAAAATAAATAAATGAGGAAAAAATATAAATATTTATGTGTGTGCCACTGGTAAGACTAATAACCAGCAGAATCACTACCAAGGTGAGATAAATATGGTCGTGTAAAAATGTGTCACGAAACCGCCATCCATGGCAAGTGGGTTTGTATCAAACCGAAGATAAAAAATAATAAATAATAAAAATGAGTGGGGAGGAAAGTAAATACTAGTATATTCTACAAAAACTCTTTAAATAAAGGGTGTGAAAGTAAAACCTTCATTCAGACCATTGGGACTTTGTGCTTTTAATTTATAAATCCATCTTGCCTCACATTGCAGTAATTTTGTCTCTAGATCTCCTTGTCTGGGTCCTGCATACACTTTTTCTAACGCACAGAAGGACAATACCTCACTGTGGTTGTCGTGATAGTATTTTACATGGCGAGCAATTGGTGTGTCTAGTGAATTCTAAATGCTGTTTACATGTTCACCAACTCTTCGGCGCAGCTGGCGCCTCGTTTTACCTACATAAATTTTCCTGCAAATGCAGGAAGCCACATACACTACTCCAGTAGAACAACAATTCAAAAACTCCTTTATAACAAATTTATCCCCTGTTATTGGGTGTTCAAATGCTTTTGTTGGAGTAATATACCTACAAAATTTGCATTTGCTGCATCTGAAACACCCTGCCAGAGGTTGTAACCAAGTTTTGGCTTTGGATTCTTGAAAAGAGCTATGGACTAATATATCTCTGAGATTTTTACCTCTGCGGTATGTGATGGAGGCCCTTGGTGGTAGAACCTCTTTTAGGTCATCACTCTTTAGGAGGTGCCAGTGTTTTGATAATATCTCTCTAATAGAGATGTCGCGAATAGTTCGCCGGCGGACTTTTTTCAGCGAACATAGCATGTTCGCGTTCGCGGCGAACAGCGAACATATATACGAGATTCGACCCGCCCCCAATACTTTATCATTGAGCAAACTTTGACCCTGCATGTCACAGTCAGCAGACACATTCCAGCCAATCAGCAGCATACACTCCATTCTACACCCTTCTACCTCATGGACAGCAGCCATTTTGGAATCATAATTATCTTGCAGTCTTACAGAGAGGAGGGACAGTTTGGATGATGCTGCATCAATAGGGAAAACCATAGCTAGGCAAGTTTATTCAGTGTCCAGTGCAGTGCTGAAGGACTCATCAGATCTCTGCTGTAAACACAGCACCCCAAAAAGCCCTTTTTAGGGCTATAACATCATTTTTTTTTCTGTGTAATCTAATTTCATTTGCCTGTCTCCCTGCTAGCCCCTGCTTGCAAGTGTGTGTCAGGCTCACAGCTTATACTGTGTGTGCACAACGCATACAATATAATATTGTTTACTAGTTGTCTACTTTTAAAAAACCCAAACTTTTTTTTTCTTAAATGTAAGTGCATTTGCCTGACCGTCAATCCAAGTTCATTTGCTTGACCGCTACCCATAGTGTGTGTCCTTTTTACAAGTACTGTGCCAAGTTCAACCAATCCAGTCTAGTTGGGGTACCAACAGTCCACATTTAAAAAACCCAAACTTTTTTTTAATTAAATGTAAGTGCATTTGCCTGACCGTCAATCAAAGTTCATTTGCTTGACCGCTACCCATAGTGTGTGTCCTGCTTACAAGTACTGTGCCAAGTTCAACTAATCCAGTCTAGTTGGGGTACCAACAGTCCACATTTAAAAAACCCAAACTTTTATTTTCTTAAATCTAAGTGCATTTGCCTGACCGTCAATCAAAGTAAATTTGCTTGATCGCTACCCATAGTGTGTGTCCTGCTTACAAGTACTGTGCCAAGTTCAACCAATCCAGTCTAGTTGGGGTACCAACAGTCCACATTTAAAAAACCCAAACTTTTATTTTCATAAATCTAAGTGCATTTGCATAACCGTCAATCAAAGTTCATTTGCTTGACCGCTACCCATAATGTGTGTCCTGCTTACAAGTACTGTGCCAAGTTCAACCAATCCAGTCTAGTTGGGGTACCAACAGTCCACATTTAAAAAACCCAAACTTTTATTTTCTTAAATCTAAGTGCATTTGCATAACCGTCAATCAAAGTTCATTTGCTTGACCGCTACCCATAGTGTGTGTCCTGCTTACAAGTACTGTGCCAAGTTCAACTAATCCAGTCTAGTTGGGGTACCAACAGTCCACATTTAAAAAAACCAAACTTTTATTTTCTTAAATCTAAGTGCATTTGCATAACCGTCAATCAAAGTTCATTTGCTTGACCGCTACCCATAGTGTGTGTCCTGCTTACAAGTACTCTGCCAAGTTCAACTAATCCAGTCTAGTTGGGGTACCAACAGTCCACATTTAAAAAACCCAAACTTTTATTTTCTTAAATCTAAGTGCATTTGCATAACCGTCAATCAAAGTTCATTTGCTTGACCGCTACCCATAGTGTGTGTCCTGCTTACAAGTACTGTGCCAAGTTCAACCAATCCAGTCTAGTTGGGGTACCAACAGTCCACATTTAAAAAACCCAAACTTTTATTTTCATAAATCTAAGTGCATTTGCATAACCGTCAATCAAAGTTCATTTGCTTGACCGCTAGCCATAGTGTGTGTCCTGCTTACAAGTACTGTGCCAAGTTCAACCAATCCAGTCTAGTTGGGGTACCAACAGTCCACATTTAAAAAACCCAAATTTTTCTTTTCTAAAATCTAAATGCATTTGCCTGACCGTCAATCAAAGTTAATTTGCTTGACCGCTACCCATAGTGTGTGTCCTGCTTACAAGTACTGTGCCAAGTTCAACCAATCTAGTCTAGTTGGGGTACCAACAGTCCACATTTAAAAAAACCAAACTTTTTTTTCTAAAATCTAAGTGCATTTGCCTGACCGTCAATCAAAGTTCATTTGCTTGACCGCTACCCATAGTGTGTGTCCTGCTTTCAAGTACTGTGCCAGAGAGCATGTTGTGTGCATGCTTGAGCTCCAAACAAAAGGCTTTTTAGGGTCTTAGTCCCTCAAATACAAGTTTTATTTTAACACCTTTCTGTTAATAAGCACGTTGTGCACGGTTTTGTTTATTTTTGGGAGTTTTTGTGTTTTTTTTTCTTAGTTTAATTTAAGTTTTAGTTTTCTGGGGTGAGGCTCAACTCTCTATCCCAGGAGAGTGAGCTGTCTCCTGGATACTTTGCCACACCCCTCCCTTAGCACTTCACCTGCACTCCTAGAGCTTTTTTTTACTTTGACTTTTGTTAAAATTTTGTTTGTATGGTGTTGGGTTTTATGTTTTGGGGGGAGAGAAAACAAGTAACATCTTTGTAGGCAGTGGGGGGGGGGGGGGAAGCAATTTGAATTTCTGTTGAAAAGGCTTTTTTTTAACATCTGACACAGAGACACAGAGGGGTTAAAAAGCCTCTGTGTTCTCTGTGTTGTTGCAATTAGTAACACCTTGCAACAGGCCATTAACCCTTCCACTGCCAAACATCATCTCTCTCTCTCCCTTAGATTTTGTCTCCCTTAGTTTTGTCTTTTTGTTTCTTTTTCACACTTTTTTATATTTTTAAAAAAAAGAAAACAGTAGAAAATCATAAAACAAAAAATAAAAATAAATAAAACAAATAAACTAAAAAAAAAAGGGTCTAAACATGAGGGATAAGACCATTAAGAAGCCTCAGGGGTCAAAAGGGGGAATAATGGCCCCTGAAAATCCTAGCTGCAGCATTGCACAGCATAGGCCCCAGGCAGATAAGGCAGCCCTAGCTCCTGGTGGTTCTGCCAGCAGACCTACCCCTGTGGCTAATACCTGGTCACAGGTGGTTTCTGCTGGCCCCAGTAATACCACCGCTGGGGCTGAGGGGCAGATCACCAGGAAGCATGGGGTTAAATGTCAGATGTCTGGGGTCTACAGCATTGATATCTATCTGCGTGCTGCAGCTAATGTCATCAGCCCCTCTGTTATAGTAGCAGCCAGCAAAATGTACGGGAAAGCAGTTTTCTTTACCCGTACTCTGGCTGCTGCACAAATTCTTATACAGAGAGGCATCACAGTGGGAGGATTATATGTCCCAATAGAACCCCTGGAAGGGTTGGGCACAAAAGTAACACTCTCTAATGTGCCCCCCTTCCTACCAGACTCCCTCCTGCGCCCCCACCTGCTAACCCTAGGGGAAGTAAAAACACCATTTATTAAAATTCCCCGGGGGTGCAGAGAGAGAGCACTTCGTCATGTGCTCTCTTTCAAGAGGCAGGCACAAATGTGCCTGCCTCAGGGCGCAGAAAACATGGAGGGGTCTTTTGGGGTTTCATTTGGGGGGTGCTGTACAGGATTTTTTACAGCACTATGGAGGTGCAGTGCTATCATTGCAAGGGGTTGGGGCATACACGTAGGAATTGTCCCAATGTAAAGCATCATGCCCCAGCCCCAGCAAATGGCACCTCCGTCAGTACGGCACCCATCCCCGCTGAGCCCATAACAGCGGGGACCTCAAGGGTCATAGCCCCCCCACAGAGCTCAGGCAAGGAGGCCGTTCCTCAAGCCACCACCACGGCCTCCAAACCCCCTTCTTCCCCAAAAAAGCCATCTGTGTCTGTGGTCTCCAGCAAGACTGCAGACACGGGGAAAAAAAGAGGGGAAGAATGTCACCGGTCCTCCCAGTGTCACAGCTGCATCTCCCAAGTCCCAATCTGCCCCCACCATAATTACATCAGTTAGTGTGGGGGCACAGTGTAAGCAGGGATAATAAGCCCTCTGCAGGGAGGCAGCTAGTGGCAGCTCCTCTTCCAGGAGTGACGTCCCCAGAAAGAGGAAGCATAAAACCAACAGGGAGGTTGCTGATAAGTGGGAAGTGCTATATAGTGGAGCACCTCCCTCTAAAAGCAAGAAGAGGAACAAAACATCTCCTCTTCATCCGGTGACATTGTCTGGCCCGGTTATTAAGCTCAGCCAGCCGGTGCCAGACCACACATCTCTCTCTCCAGACCCTATAGGGGTTAATGTGGAAAAGGGTCTGGAGGAAAAGCAGGGGCAAGAGGGTCTCCCAAGTGAGGCAGGGGTAGACAAGAAAGATCAGGTTCTGCCTCTGGCCTTTGAGGGGGTCCCAACAAAGCCCCTGCTGAATGGGTAGTCAGTGTCCCTGAGGTGCTGAGCTTCAAGGGCACCAGTCAGTCTCCTCCTCCAGTGTGACTCTCTAGTGACGTACCTCGGGCTTTGTTAGAGCCCCAGGCTGAGTCACTACTGAGAGGGGGGAATATAGGCATGACCCCCATTCAGGACCCCATGGATTTGTCTGTAAGGGGGGTGTAGGCACAAGGGGAAGTGGAAATGGGTGGAGGGTGTGAAAACAAGGGTATTTCCATGTTAACCATCATGTGGGAGAGCCCTGTCTACCCCTCCTCAGCCAGTCCACTGACCCTAACATCGGTGCCATCCAAGCTGAGCAAGCAGCGAGGCGGTGGAACTGGCAGAGGAGGCATATAAAGCCTCCAAGGCTTCCATTAAGGAAGCCATGCCAGCCACTGCTGTCCAGCCCAGCTACCCCTGAATGCACTCCTGAAGCTACAGGCGTGCTGCAGCAGCAATCCAAGGGTCCATTATTTACCTTGAAGGGTGCTAAAGGGACTCCTTCTGTATCATCTAAGAGGGGGGTCCCTGAGAATAAAGCTGAGGAAAACTGACTTCAGCTGGGGAGGATGGAGTAAAAGCTCTCAGCCAAGAGAGCCCAGGGGTTGACCCACTAGAAGGAACATCAGATTCTGGGTGTGTTGGGGTTATCCCTGTCAAGGAAATAGATCTATTCCTTGAGAGAACCCTTCAAGGACAAAAGAAAAGGAAGGTGCGGCTGGCCTTGGAGAGTTGGAAGAATATGTCGTTTATTCTCCACTCTCTCCAGCAATATCTAGTGGTCAGCACTAGGGCCAAGAATTCTGGGACGTGCGGAGCATCTCGCGTCCCGGAAATTCTATAAAATGTGGGGGTGTCCTATCCAGCAGTTCTCAAGGGTCTGAGGAACAGCACAATTCCTTGAACACGCAGGTAATGGCTTTTGCACATCAGCACGCTAAATACCCATGGCTTGTCAAGACAGTTTCCGCAGGGTTCCAGGTACTCTCCTATTTATATCAGGGAGGGTACTCTGTGAGCTTCCTGCAGGGGAAACTCACACCACTCAGAGGCTGAGGCCTCGTGGCAACTGTGAGTGGAGAAAGCAGGGTCTTCTTCAGCCACTTCACATCGGCGTCCATGTGGAGTGGTGACCCTGTTCCTCAGAAGTCTTTTCAGCCAGAGCTGCTGCTTGTGAAAGCGTTATCCCAGGCCGTCTAATCCACCTCCGGTCCGAGAGCAGGGGTAGCATCATTAACCTAGTTAATATATATGCCCCTGCTGGAGGGCCTCGAGAGAGTGAGGTTCCTCGCCAGACTGTCCCAGTTTTCGGAGACTGGTTGACGCAGATGAGTGTTTGGTACTCGGGGGTGATTTCAATTGCACCCGTCGACGCTCTGGACCGGAATAGTCCAGAGCCGTACCCGCCTTCTGCGTCAGCGCTGCGGGAGATCATCGCCCGCTATCTCCCTGGAGGACATCTGGCGAGAGCAGAACCCAGGGGCATCAGGAAGGTTTCACCTACGTCAGGGTGAGACCGGTCTGGTGTCTCACTCCCGGATCGACAGACAGTATATATATCTAGTCACTATATGGTCACGAGTCGGTTCTTGTGCCATTAGGCTGGCTCCATTCACAGACCACAACTGTGTGTCTGTGACGGGTGGCGCTAAACTCCAACAGCGCCACGAGCCGCCTATTGGCACTTCAACAATGCTTTGTTGAAGGACCAGGGGCTCGTGACATTGATCCGGGAGTTTTGGACGGAGTGGAGGGGTTGCAAGGGGACTTTGCCACGTTAAAACTGTGGTGGGACATGGGCAAGGTTCATTTGCGACTTCTGTGTCAGGAATATACCAAGGGTGCGATGTGGGCAGCGCGAAGCTGAGTTGGAGTCACTCCGGGGGGAGGTACTCCATCTGGAGCAGAGGCTGTTCACTTGAAAGGAACAATCCCTGCAGAGCGAGTATGTAGAGAGGAAGGGTGTCCTCTGTGACCTGGAACGACACCAGGCCAAGGGGGCATACGTGCGCAGCCGCTTAGGTTTTCTCAAAGATCTAGACCGCGGCTCGCGCCTCTTCTACTCACTGGAGAAAAAGGGGGTAACAGTAGGCACATCACCTGTCTTCTAGATGAAGACGGTGCCCCCCTTACAGATCCGGAGAGTATCCGGGATAGAGCCCGGAACTTTTATAAAGAGCTTTACTCTCCGGATCCCATTTCTCCAGACGCCTTGCAGGGTGCTATGGGGAGGGGCTTCCCACAGTCAGTGAGGGGTGTAAGAGAGCGGCTGATATACCACTATCTTTTCAAGAGCTCTCTGAAGCCCTCCGTGCCATGTCCTGTGAGAAGTCTCCAGGACTGGACGGACTGACTGTAGAGTTTTTCCATTTTTCGGGTGGGGAGACTCTGGGACCTGATTTCCATCTGGTCCTTGGGAAGCCCTTGAGACCGGTGAGATGCCTCCTATCTTGTCGCAGGGCAGTACTTGCCCTGCTGCCCAAAAAGGGGGATCTCCGGCTTATTAAGAACTGGCGAGACCGGGTCCTCTCTGCTCAGCACAGACCTACAAGATTGTAGCTAAAGCCATCTCGCTTAGACTTGGGTCTGTGCTGGCAGAATTGGGTTCACCCTGACCAGTCCTATGCGATCCGCGGGCCGGACTATCTTTGATAGTATCTTTCTGGTCCGGGATCTATTGCATATTTCTCGCAGGACCTGGTCTGTCACTCGCCTTTCTCTCTTTAGATCAAGAGAAGGCGTTTGACAGGGTGGACCATGTTACCTCATAGGCCCACTCTGCAAGCGTACGGCTTTGGCCCACAGTTTGTGGGCTTTATAAGAACGCTTGTATGCCTCTGCAGAGTGTTTTACTTAAATCAATTGGTCCCTAACAGCACCCTTTGGTATTTGGACGAGGGGTGCGTCAAGGATGTCCCTTGTCTGGACAGTTATATGCCACTGGCCATCGAGCGCTTTCCTCTGCCTACTGAGTGAAAAGGCTCACAGGGCGTGGTGCTAAAAGATCCAGACATGCGGATTGTCCTTTCAGGCTTATGCTGACGATGTTCTCCTCGTGGCCCAGGATCCAGTTGATCTTGAGCTGGCAAAACAGTGCCAGGAGGTATATATCAGCTGCCTCCTCCGCTCAGATCAACTGGGTCCAAATGCACAGGCCTGTTTAGAGGGTAATTTACAGGTAGACTCTTGCCTCCCACGTTACGTGAACATCACGTGGGAGGCAGATGTCATTAAATATCTGGGGGTCTACCTGTCCGCTGCGGACATGCTTCCGTCCCAGACAACTGGAGGGGAGTTAGAGGGCAGTGTCCTCTCTTCGTCTGGGACCGATGGAGGGGGTTCCTAGCAAAATGCCTTTCCCTTAGGGGGCGGACTCTAGTGGTGAATCAGCTGGTGGCTTCTCAGATCTGGCACCGGCTGATTGTCTGAGTCCGACCCCCCCGAGTTTGTCACCATATCCAGAGGAATTGTTAGATTTCCTCTGGATGGAAGGGCTTTGGGTCTCTGCAGGGGAGGTGGCAAGTCTGCCTTTGGTGGAGGGTGGACAGGGAGTAGTTTGTGTGTGCCTCCCAGTTGTCCACCTTCAGCCTTCGAGTACCTGCAGAGATACCTTTATGCAGATCCCTCCGCAGTGGTGCGCACTGGGCATCCAGCTTTTATCGCAGTTGCGCAACCTGGGTATGACCGGGCAATTATTTCTGATCAGGCCCGAGGGGTTTGGGGAGAGACCTCTCTGTATTGCCGCCATATCTACCAGGAAAATCCCTCATAGGCCTGGAACATGGTCTCCGTGACCAGGCAGGGCGTGCCTTTGGGGGCATGTAATATTCACGGAGCCCCTGCTATTTAATCCAGCAGTGGGGGCTCCAATGTTACAGTCCCCCTGTATCAATCCGCCGCCTTAGTCATGCACGGATGACCCGAGTCGGGGATCTCCTGGAATACGGCGCATTTCTGGATTGGGTGTCACCACCAGGATCTTGCGCTTCCGTTTGGGATATGTGACGCCCAAAGTCTCAGGGCCGCTTGCTCCAGGAGATTAGAGGATGCCATCTCCCCCCGACTCGCGCACCTTTTTCGCGGGGCTTTGCAGGCCGGAGTGCCACATGCACCTTTCAACACCCCTGCTCCAGCTGTTTGCATTGGGACACAAGCCCCAGTGTTTCCCCTCAGGCTCCTCACTGTCCCCAACCTCTCGAAGTTGAGGGACATACCCTCGGCATGCTTTCGCGGCATGCCGAGGAAGAGCTTATATTCTCTTGTGCTCCATACAGTGCACTTCCTTGCCCTCGTGAACCCGTCCCGATACCATCTGGAGGCGGGTCCTACCAGCTGACGAGGGGCAAGAGGGCCCCGGTGGAGGGAACTTTATTCTGATTTAGTTCCAAGACCCACCGGGGGACTTGAGTTGGAGAGTGCTCCATTGTGCACTGAGCACGGTGGGAGAGTACTTAGCTAAATTCTAGGACTCTCCCTCCACTTGTTCCATTCTGTGGCAAGGGAGAGTCCGTGTATCATATTTATTTTAGTTGCGCCAGACTGCAGCCCCTCTTGTCACTCTTGAGGGGCCTCCTCCTGCAGTTCTGGCTGCATTTCTCCCCTCACATTTTTATTTTTGGGCGCCCAGTGTCCCGGGGCAATAAGGCCAGGGACCTCCTCGTCAACCTGCTCCTGGCATTAGCCAAATTGGCTATATAGTAAGCCAGGAAGCAGTTGTTTGATAGGGGGGGGGGTTTCCCTTGTCACCTGAGGCCATGTTCTGGTGCTGGTGCGCTCCCGTATCCGTGCAGAGTACCACCTGGCTTTGTCCACTGGGGGAATGGATGAGTTTGTCTCCCAGTGGGTCTGTAGATGGGTGTGCTCTGCTCGGTATCCCCCCATCCAGTCCGGTTTCTTTTTCTCTCCACCTCCTATAATGATTTTATTTTAGTTTACTAGATCATGTTTTCTTCATAATTTTAAAATACACTGTGCCAAGTTCAACCAATCCAATCTAGTTGGAGGTACCAGCAAGTCTACATTTAAAAAACCAATAATTTTATTTTCTAAATCTAAGTTAATTTGCCTGACAGCCAATCAAAGTTCAATTGCCTGACCGCTAGCCAGCTGGAAGAGGATTGTGGAGAAGAGGAGTCAGAGGAGGAATGTGGCTTTGAGGGGGAGGAGGAAGACCAATCACAACAGGCATCCCAGGGTGCTCGGTTGTCACCTATCTGGTACGGTGGTGTTGTACGTGGCTGGGGGGAAGAACATATCTTCAGCGAGATCAGCTGAGGATGAGGGAACGGGACATGGGTAGCTCGGCATCCAAACCTTGTGCAAATGGGGTCCTTTCATGCTGTCGTAGCCTGTCGCAGGACCCTCGTATAAAAGGCTGAAGGGGGAACGACCTGTACTGGGTGTGCACGCTACTAGACACCCGGTATAAGTCAGAAAGTGCCTGAAATATACCAAAATTACCGCAAGTCAGAAAGGATGCAGCAGTCCAAAACAAATTAACAAGTATGCTTTACAACGCATAAAAGGGTTGATGTCACAGTACAACGGGAATCTAACAGGGGAAAGAGGTGAAAGTATTCCACCTCCCACGACCACAGCCGGCAAGGACAGGACGTTTTAAAAGACGTGTTTTTGATGGAGGACTACCTCGCCTTAACTGCAGATATCGACACTCTGAGGGAGCGATGAACCCCTTGACTACTGGGTATGTAGGCTAAAACCTGTGGCCTGAGCTATCCCAATTTGCAATTGAACTTCTGGCCTACCCCACTTCAAGTGTCCTGTCAGAAAGGACCGTCAGTGGAGCAGGAGGTTTTGTCACCGAGAAGGAGAAGTCGCCTAGGGCAAAAAAGTTCTAGATTGCCTCAGCTTTATAAAGATGAATGATTGATGGATCCCGAAGGGACTGACACTGGGCGATACATTAGACTGAAAAAGGGCTGCCTTGAGCTAAAAATGGTCCACACGCTGCTGTATTTTAACTTTGAATGCCGGATGACTTGCTAGGGTTTCAAGACGCAATGTTTTAGGGCAGTTTCTGCCTGGGAAACAAACGTCATTTCTCTGGTCGCTGCAACAGCAGCGGCTGCAACAATACCTAATTTTTTTATGGTACATTTTTATGTCAGAAGGCGTACGGCATGTAATTCAAAAAGAAAGCATATTGAACAGTCTTGCATAACACAACAGTTGTGCAAAAATACATATTTACAATGAAGACATTTTGTTAAAATTAGCTGTCTAGGCCCTTCTTATTTTAATTTTTTTGGTTAATCCATTTTCTTATTTTTTACTGTGATTGCAATTTTTAAGAGATACCTAAAACATGGTAAAACAGACAATAGTAAAGAGTATATCAGCAGGTAACACCAAAGTCCTATTATCTATCATCACTCCAGCAGTAGCTTATTATTTACAATATCTAACCTGCTCAATCGCCCTTGGGTTACCCTAGGGCAGGCTTCAGTAGGCGACCTCTCTTTTCCTCGGATAATTTTGCCGCCGGTTGCTTCTGAAGGTTCTCCTCCAGGGCTCCCCCCTCCCGTCCTTCCCCCCGAGTCTCTTCAAACCATTAACAAATGTTTTATTATATTAGGGGGGGCACTAAATGGGGAATGTTATCCAGGGATCCCAAATTGTCTGGAACTGGGTGATTCTATCCAAGACTACATGGTTAAATCTCTCGTTGAGCAGTAAATAGTTGATTTTTTTATTAATTTCCTGAAAGTTTTAATTTGGGTTTTCCAACTACTAGCTATGTGTATTTTTTCTTTCAAAAATATTTTATTAGGGTCAATTTTAAACATTTAGAAGCTAGAAAGCATGTTTTCTTCACATAGTCTTATGAGCTTGCCGAACACTCCCACCAGACATGAATAAAATGTAGCCTCATTAACACTGTCCCTAAAACATGAGCTGCTCCGTTTTGGATCCCATTTTTTAGCTTAAAAGGAGTATATATGTCCTGTGTTAGGACCCTTTATTGAAGTCTCAAGCAGACTATAATTTAAAGATCCCCTACTTAAGCCTTGCCAACTTTTATCCCATGTGCTGTCTGCCAACTCGGTGGCTCAAATCCCTCTCCCAGGCTTGTGGTATAGTCTGTTTTGTTGCCCAATGAGTTTTCATTAAATAGTTCATACATGAGGCTAATAATACCAGGCTGAAAGGGGGAATCCCTACATTTTTTGAGTAGCCAGGTGTTTCTTTGGGGGGTTCCCTACCTCTTATCGTATATATAAAATTATGTATCCTGCAAAAATTATAGTGTTCAGCCAGGGGTAAATTGTATCTATCTCTCACACCACTCAAAGGTCATTATTTTGTCGTCATGCCACCATGGACCAACCCTTAGTAGGTTCTGAGACTTCCACCAACTGAGAGAGCTTTCCGGAAGATGTATCTTAAAGTGGGGATTGGGTACGATAGGGTGTAAGATCTGATACCTGAGTGTCCAGTTTTTGTGTCCAGTTCATCTCCCGTCCATATTTTAATGAATGCTTAATCAATGGGTTTTTTCAAGGTTTCTCAAAAAAGTATACAGGCCTGGAATCCATATTACTGTATCCCATGTATAAGGTGACATGCTTACATTTTCCATAAATACCCAGAGCGACTGATGTGTTTTGGAGAATGCGCCAGAGGAATGAAAGCCAGCTGCGCTGCCTTGTAATACAGTTTGAGATTCGGTGTCCCTACCCTCTTTTGGAAAGACTATGAGGTCGGCCTGATTCAATTAAGGGGGGCATAGGTTCTCCATTTAGTATAGCGTTAAACAAAGATGTTAGGTGCGGGGGTAAGCAAGGGCTCAAATTTCTTATAGTACAGATGAGTAAAACCGTCTGGCCCTGGGGACTTGCCAAATTTAAGATCTTGGATTGTAGATTAACTTCCTCTTGTGATATGTCTAGGTCCAAGCTGTCCAATTGAGGTACAGGTATTTTGTGGACTTCTTGCTGTAGTAGGAAGGACTCTATGTCAGATCCGCTGCAGCAGGATTGGGATGAATATATGGTCTGATCGAAGTTTTGAAATGTTTCTTGGATAACATTGGGGCTAAAGGAGGTTTGGTAGTCTAAAGATACCGTATATTATGTTCTCTCTTGGGGGGGTAAAGACACTAATAATTCCTCCAATAAAATTCTGCTTTTTTTTGTGGGCAAGGTCCCTGGTTAGCCCCTTGGGTTATCTGTTAAAAAGAGTGGTGCAGAGACTGTGGGGTCTGTTAGCCTCCTTGTCCCTGTGTGGCCGTTTAGAATCCCTGCTGCTGCATGTTTCAGCTTTATTAAGGTGTAATTGTAACAGCGTTTGACTCAAGTAGCTGCCTGTGCTGGGTCAGTTTGGCTTAATTGCTGGGCCCTTTTCCTGCCAAGATGGCGACCGTCAGTCCATGGGCCTCTATGTCCCCTTCACTACCTTTGTCCCCGCTTGTGTGCTTATTTGGGATGGCCCCCCCTTTATATCTCTGGCCCGTGGCCTTGTAAGGGTCGCCCCCTCAATCTCTGAGTGTGGATATGCAGGGATGGGGCGTTGAATCAGGCCTACCTTCTTCTCTGCTCGCTGCAAGATCAACATATACCTAATTTTTCAGGCATGTGTACATGCCTAATTTTTCTGGCCTCTGGTGCTGCATTGTGGCTTCAACAACCAAACCCCCAAAAAGGCACATAACAGGGATTAAACCTGATAGGAGTAGTACTACTTAACACACCACTCATATCTAGTGTAACAGTAGTGTATATTTAAAACAAAACAAAAATTCTACTGTAATAGATTGCATAGCAGTTAGTTGTCTGCAAGAGTGTGTGTCAGACCAACAGTCGTCTACTCTACCAACTTCTGCAAGTGCACAGTGCCACTCATATGTGTTGTCACAGTAGCTTGGACGCATAGTACCAATCTGTCAAAACCGGTAATGATGAATGAGGTCTAGAGTAGCCTGGTTCCCTTATCCTCTACAGGTTGAGACCTAATGTTTGGGTGACTCCAGACCAACACATGAGTACAAGCAGCACACAAACTCAAAGCCGCCATCCTCCTCCTGGTCCAGGCATCATCAGCCACATCAACCACTGCTGTCCTCCTTGCCCCCTCTCAACCATCCGCCACTCCGTCTCTCGCCTTGAGCAGTTCCTGCTCATCTGCCCATAGTCAGGTACCTGTAAAGGACATGTTTGAGCGTAAGAAGCTAATGTCACAAAGTGCCCCAAAATTAAGTGATGAGACCAACAAAGCATCTTTTTCCATCTCCTGGTTCTAAAAATCCAGGCCTTATACACGCCCCCTGATAGGTGACGTAACAAGTATTAAACTGATAGGAGTGGCGTGTTTGTAAGTTATACTCTTATCTGGTGGCACCTTTGACTTCACGTGCCGTGCCCCAAAATTGAAGTGATTACGACCAACAAAGCATCTTTTTCCATCTCCTGGTTCTAAAAATCCAGGCCTTATACACGCCCCCTGATAGCTGACGTAAACAAGTATTAAACTGATAAGAGTAGTACTATACAAACACGCCACTCCTATCTGGTGGCACCTTTGACTGCACGTGCCGCGCCCCAAAATTGAAGTGATACGACCAACAAAGCATCTTTTTCCATCTCCCGGTTCTAAAAATCCAGGCCTTATACACGCCCCCTGATATGTGCTGTAACAGGTTTAAAACTGATAAGAGTAGTACTACTTAACACACCTTATAATAATGCAGAGAGAGGCAATGCAGTGAGAGGAGTCTGAAGAAGAGGAGTCAGAGGAGGAAGGTGACTTTGAGGAGGTGGAAGACCAAACACAGCAGGCGTCCCAGGGGGGCTTGTTGTCACCTATCGGGGACCCTTGGTGTTGTACGTGGCTTGGTGAAAGGAAGAGACCTTCAATGACATCAGTGAGGACAAGGAACGGGACATGGCTAGCTTGGTATCCAACCTTGTGCAAATGGGGAGTTTGCGGTTGTGCAAATGGACTGTTTGTGGTTGTTTGCGGTGCGTTAAACGGGGAGTTTGGTCTGTCACTGTGAAGCGGGCCTAACCCTTACACTACCTGATCGATACAACATCATACCTGATGTTTTTAAAGCACGTTATTCCAAACAATTTAGGAATGTTAGGTGATTTATGCCCTTTATGGCTTAAAACCAGACTGTGCATCAACTATGTAATTTTCCATGAGAGTTTTGCCATGGATTCCCCTCCGGCATGCCACAGTCCAGGTGTTAGTCCCGTTGAGAACAACTTTCCCATCACTGTTGTGGCCAGAAAGAGTCCTGTGGGTTTTAAAATTCGCCTGCCCATTGAAGTCTATGGCGGTTCGCCGATGTTCGCTGGTTCGCGAACATTTGCGGCAGTTCGCCGTTTGCGGTTCGCGAACCGAAAATTTTATGTTCGCGGACATCACTATATATACATAATATTGGGTGAACTCTTTTCACAATGCTGCAGAGCTATGGAATTTACAATAGATCTTAATCTCCTTTTATAGTACAGTAGACCCAGGTAACCGGCACCCCATGGAGATTGGTAGATGCCAGATAAATGTAGTTTCTGGTTGCTTGAGAGTTACATAATAAAGAGGCCTAGATTAGCTGCACATAGGATGCTCTGCTAAGTATATGTGTCAGTGAGTGCTATACTAGCAGCAGCAGCTTTCACTCCTTACTTACACACAGGTACATTCGGCTGGAGGGTGCAGTGCTGAACCCGGGGAATGTAACGCCAACACTGCCCTGGCACAGTCACTCATGCCCGGGGGAATGTAACGCCAACACTGCCCTGACTCAGTCACTCATGCCCAGGGAAAGTAAAGCCAACACTGCCCAGGCTCAGTCACTCATGCCCAGGGAATGTAACGCCAACACTGCCCTGGCTCAGTCACTCATGCCCAGGGTATGTAACCCTAACACTGCACTGGCTCAGTCCACTCATGCCCGAGAATGTAACCCTAACACTGCCCCTGACTCAGTCACTCATGCCCAGGGTATGTAACCCTAACACTGCACTGGCTCAGTCACTCATGCCCGGGGTATGTAACGCCAACACTGCCCCTGACTCAGTCACTCATGCCCAGGGTATGTAACCCTAACACTGCACTGGCTCAGTCACTCATAGCCCGAGAATGTAACCCTAACACTGCCCTGACTCAGTCACTCATGCCCAGGGTATGTAACCCTAACACTGCACTGGCTCAGTCACTCATGCCCGGGGTATGTAACGCCAACACTGCCCTGACTCAGTCACTCATGCCCAGGGTATGTAACCCTAACACTGCACTGGCTCAGTCACTCATGCCCAGGGAATGTAACGCCAACACTGCCCTGGCTCAGTCACTCATGCCCGGGAATGTAACCCTAACACTGCCCTGACTCAGTCACTCATGCCCGGGGAATGTAACGCCAACACTGCCCTGACTCAGTCACTCATGGCCCGAGGAATGTAACGCCAACACTGCACTGGCTCAGTCACTCATGTCGGGGAATGTAGTCACTATTGCTCGGGGAATGTAACGCTAACACTGCCCTTGATCAGTCACTCATGCCCGGGGAATGTAACGCCAACACTGCCCTGACTCAGTCACTCATGCCCGGGAAATGTAACCCTAACACTGCCCTGACTCAGTCACTCATGCCCGGGGAATGTAACGCCAACACTGCACTGGCTCAGTCACTCATGCCCGAGGAATGTAACGCCAACACTCGCACTGGCTCAGTCACTCATGTCGGGGAATGTAATGCCAACACTGCCCTGGCTCAGTCACTCATGCCCAGGGAATGTAACCCTAACACTGCCCTGGCTCAGTCACTCATGCCCAGGGAATGTAACCCTAAACACTGTCCTGGCTCAGTCACTCATGCCTGTCTACTTCCAAATAAAATCAAATTGCAGGGCCGTACAGTGGATGAAATCTATGTGCCTGTAAGCATTTTGTGCATCATAACCTGGCTCCTGGCATTTGTTGAGCCCTGTAAATCTTAATTTGTATTTAAAGAACATGATTCCATTTTTTTCTGGTTGCTTGAGGGTTCGGATTGCTGTAATCATGTTAATAAGAGTGATCTTTTACTTCACTATCACTCTGTTTCTTTTTGATAGGATTGAGTTGTGAATCAGGGTGGGAGTAATTATACAGTAATGGCGTTTATTCAAAAAAAGTGAAGCCTGGCAATGCCTGGTTGCCACACAATGGGAGCTTCCCCCTCTACTTTACTGGCCTCGCGATAAGCGTCTTAGGCGCTCATCATGGGCCTCGCAATAAGAGCCTTTGGCGCTCATCACGGCCATTGCAATGAGGGCCTTTGGCGCTCATTGTGAGCTTCTACCCTCTACCTCTCCCACCCTCGACTTTATTGGCTTAGCGATGAGTGCCTTTGGCGGCGCTCATCAAGGGGCCTGGCAATGAGCGCATTTGGTGCTTTTTTGCGAGTCTCTCCCCCTGTCTACTTCCTCCCTTGTGTCTCATTCCCCTCCCTTTTGTCTCCCTCCCCCCCTGAGTTTTTAACCCCCCCTCCCTCCTATGGGTCTCTTTCCCCCTGCCCTGTGTCTCTTTCCCCCCTCTCCCTCCCCTGTGTCTCTTCCCTCCTCCCGTGTATTTTTCCCCATCCCCCCTCTGTCTCTTCCCCCCTCCCTCCTGTCTCTTCACCCCTATTTCCCTCCCCTGTTTATCTTCCCCCTCCTCTCACTCCCGTCTCTTTCCCCCTCCTCTCACTCCCGTCTCTTCCCCCTCCTCTCACTCCCCTGTGTCTGTTCCCCCCTTCCTCCCCTGTGTCTCTTTCCCCCCTCCCCCTGTCTCTTCCCCTCCTTTTACTCCCCATGTCTCTCCCCCTCCTCTCACTCCCCTGTCTCTTCCCCCTCCTCTCACTTCCATGGGTCTCTTTCCCCCCTCCTCTCCCTCCCCGTTTCTCTTTCCCTCCTGTGTCTCTTCCCCAGCTCTCCCTCCCTGTGTTTGTTCCCCCTCTCCCTCCCCTGTGTCTCTTTCCCGCTTCCCTGTGTCTCTTCCCCCCCTCTCTCCCCTGTGTCTCCTTCTACATTTGACATTTACCGGTGTGAAAATATTTGCGGGCTTGAGGAACTGTAGCAATTGAATAGCGATTTTGGGATTGTAACTGTTGCGAGGTTGAAAGATCAAAGGCTTAGATGGGTTGTAAGTTACTATTTTTACAACCGCAGGGATTTTTAGCCTGTAACCCGTAGATCGTTTGCAGCTCGCAAAAAGACGCCAATTGAACAGCAAATTAGTTTACGGGCTCCTGTAAACAACGACAGCTCAATTGAATCAAGGCCATAGTATACCATAAAAGTGCACTATTTTTACTAAATAGTAACTCCTTCAGATATTCTAAATATCTTCAGTCATTTAACTACAGATTCTGTTCTTTGTTCTCACCAAGTACTCAGTCTCTATCTCCACCAGCCTGGTGGCATCGCGTACTAATTCATATGAAAAGAACGTTCATTTCTAATTCCCTACAGGTGGATATTTAATTTTAGTTTTCCCATGAACCTTTTTCCAACCATTAAGAAATAGATCTCCATTGACCCTATATACATTTCATTTTGCAATGTATGATTCCTTTCTTTGTTATGTGCTTATACTGTTTTCCCAATTAATTGTTTCCACCCAGGGAGAAATAGATCTCCATTGACACTTTTCCTTTTGTCCTGTGTTATTCTTTGATTTGTTTTGTGCACACATTGAAATGTTGTTTACACAGCATGGAAGGGTGAATGACTCTGATGTTTTGAGAGAGCAAGCTAATGTCGGATGTCGACATCTGACTTCAGCACCAGATTTGCCCTATCGAGGGAAGGGAGAGAGAGGGAGGGGGGAGGGGAGAGAGAAGGAGGGAGAGAGAGGGGGGGAAGAGAGAGAGAAGGGGGAGGGAGGGGAGAGAGAGAGGGGGCAGGGGTAGAGAGAGAGGGAAGGAGGGAGGGGAGAGAGAGAAGGAGGGAGGGGGAGAAAGAGTGAGGAGGAGAGAGGGAGGGGAGAGAGAGGGGGAGGGGAGAGAGAGGGGGGAAGAGAGAGAGAGATGGGGGAGGGAGGGGGAGAGAGAGAGGGGTCTGGAGCTGTGACACCATACTGGGAGAGAGAGGGGAGGGGGAGAGAGGGAGAGGAAGGGAGGGGAAGTGGGGGAGAGAGAGGGGGTAGGGGGAGCGAGAGAAGGACGGGGGATAGGGGGAGGGAGGGGGAGAGAGGGGAAGGGAGAAAGAGGGGAGGGGGAGAGAGACAGAAGGAGGGAGGGCAAGAGAGGGAGGGGTAGAAAGAGGGGAGGGAGAGAGAGGGGAGGGGGAGAGAGAGAGAAAGGAGGAAGGGGGAGAGAGAGAGGGGAGGGATAGAGAGAAAGGGGGAAAGAGGGAGGGAGGGGAGAGAGAGCGAAGGAGGGAGTGGAAGAGAGAAAGAATGAGGGAGAGACGGGGAGGGAGGGGGAAAAAGAAAGAAAAGGGAGAGAGAGAGGGGTCTGGAGCTGTGACACCATATTGGGAGAGAGAGAGAGGGTAGGGGGAGAGAGAGGAAGACAGAGGAAGGGGGAGAGAGGGAGGAAGATGGGGAGAGGGAGAGAAAGAGAGAGAAGGAGGGAGGGGGAGAGAGAGAGAAGAGGGAGGAGGAGAGAGAGAGGGGGGGAGGGGAGAGAGAAGGAGGGAGAGAGAGAAAGGAGATGGGGGAGGGAGGGGGAGATAGAGAGGGGTCTGGAGCTGTGGCACCATACTAGGAGAGAGAGAGAGGGGAGA
>JAPZIH010001230.1:38448-50081 GCA_027410445.1 Discoglossus pictus
TTGTGGCTGAGGATAAGCACTATTTTCTTTTTGTTTGTGCTAACAATATAAATAGCAGTAAAACTAAGCCTCTAACAGCCTACTGTGTCTTCCTCCCTAAATAAGTTAAAGAGAAAAGAAAACAGGACGCAAACCCGTCAGAAGGGGGCGCCCTGCCACACGTGGTGTCAGAAGTGGATTGAAAAGTGTCTGTGTTGAAGAAGACAGCCCACAGTACAGCATAATGATGGAGGAGGCCTTTAAAGCTTTAATAGAAGCCCAGCGGGGGTGATGAACAAGCAGCAGGAAGAAATGAACAGAGTGCTGGCTGCTAAGCTTGGTCAGAGCCAGTCAGAAAAGAGAGAAATGATTGCAGAGGACAGTGTCCAAGCCTCAAAAGAGGAAGATAAAGGTTTTGGAGAGGTTGCTGCAAGATTAAAAGAGGCCACAGAGAAATGGCAGAGACAAATGGAAGAGGACAGGGTCCAAATGAGAGAGTTTTTAGAAGCACAGAAAGTGAAGCTGCAGCAATTTAGATCTACAGAGAACATAGTGGTTTCAAAATCAAGCGGAAATATGAACCCAAATTGCTTCTTAAAGAAAATGACCGCTCAGGATGATGTAGAAACATACCTCCTGAATTCTGAGAAGATTGCTACCAGGGAAGGTTGGCCTAAACAGCACTGGGCCACAGTCCTGGGTCCCTATCTGTGTGGAGAAGCACAGAGGCGTATGTGGTTTTGCATGAAGAAATGACAACAAATTACAGTACCCTGAAGGAAGAGATCCTTAACCGAATAGGAGTAAAAAGAGTACAGAGACTGCACTCCTGGGATTTTTTTGGCAGACCTGATTATCGCCATCCAAGGGGCATGCTTATCTATCCAAGTCTTAAAAGCAGTTTCTCTGTTAAGGGATGGCAAACCATTCATGATAAAAGAGAGTCAGCAGAGACAGTGAGAGAGTCCGCAGAGACGGCGAGAGAGTCCGCAGAGACGGCGAGAGAGTCCGCAGAGACGGCCGGTATGGCAAGAGAGACGGCCGGTACGGCAAGAGAGACGGCCGGTATGGCAAAAGAGACGGCTGGTACGGCAAAAGAGACTGCAGAAAGAGCATGTGAGAATGCAGACAGCACCAAAGTGATAGCTGAGAGCGCCAAAGAGACAGCGAAGACAGTAACAGATATTGCGGAGAAAGCAAAAGAGCTTGCTGGTGGTGCAGACAGAATGGCCTTAGAGGAGGAGAAACAGCATTCTTTAAGGCTCCAAGGACAATTTAAAGTCAAGATTGAGGAGCTTCAAAAGAAAGAGCAGGAGATGAAGAATAAAATGGAATCTGTTATCCAGTCCCAAAACAGGAAGGTTCAAGAGTCACACAAGCAGCTGTATGAAATGGAAGCCGAGAAGAATGTCTGCATGGATAACTTCTCACGTCAGAAGAATGAGCTGGAATACAGTCGTGAGAGAGAGGAGAGACTGATTATGGAACTGGAGACAGCAGCACAAACAGTAAAAAGACTGGAGAAAAATATAGAATCGGAAAGGGCCGCCCATCTAGAATCTAAGTTTAACTCTGAAGTTATCCAGTTGCGGATCCTGGACCTTGAGTCTTCACTTCAAGGGGAAAAGGCCAGCTACGCGCAAAGTGCATCTGACTTTGAGATGAAAAAAATAGTCAGAGAAGTGGAAGCCGCTTATAACAGAGAAAAGAAACGGGCTGACCGCAAAGCAGAAAAACACAAGAAGGAACCATTGTCCCGGACAGGACATATGACACAGAGGATGGAGATGTGTCATACTAAAACAGTAAAGTATACAGAGAGATCTCTGTCTCAAGTGCCAATAAAACAAAGCATTGTGGACAAGGAGAGGCAAGAAAGGAAACCAGACCAGCGAGAGGTGAAGATGATGCCATACTATATTCCTGAATGGCGAAGAAAGCCTGCATTTAAAGACTTCAGAGTGTCCTACAGGAATGAGAAACTGATGCCTATTTGGGAGCAGAGGAAGAGTCCTCCCAAGTCTAAACTGAAAGAGTCAGTTGTGTGGGAGCGGCAGCACAATGATAAAAAGAAGCAAGATCTCCTCAATAATCGTGCATATCAGAGAGAAGGAGAGATCACCAATTCCACCTCCCAGCTACAAGAGATAGAAGAATCCCGTAAGCAGAGGAAAGCAACTGTGATACAGAAGGAGCTGTCACATGCTCCACAAGCACTGGGGATGGCCGTTCCGTCCGTTATGAAAACACAGTTGGTTCAGAGTGTTGCATGTCCAAAAGAGACTATCACTAACCCCCAGAACCTGTGTACCCGAGATGCTTCGCTGAATATAGAGCAATGTCTACAGGAAGCTCATAAACAAAGCAGAAAGCAGGAGCAGGAAACACAGAGGGAGAAAGAAAGAGTGACTGAGCCACCAGAGGTATTCAGAGAACACGTGATGGAAAAGATAAAGGAGATTCTTCAGCTAAATGTGCAGCAAAAGATCCAGTATAAGCAGGGTGAACTGAAGTTGCAAAACATTGAGGAGAAGATGCAGCTAAAGGCAGCAAAGAAAAGTGAAAAGCTGGAAGCCTTAGAAGCAAAAGGAGAAGAAGAAAAATGGGTGAGAACTGAGAATGCGGAAATCGCAAGTTTTTTTCAGAAGCCCAAGACCAACAAGGATGCAAAGATTAGTGCTAGCCTATGTGTGGAGTGCAAGCCTGAAGTTGCGGAACAGCTGGAGACATTCCCGCAAGGCCAAAAGTCTGAGAAATCTGTCCCAGTAGAGATGGGTAACTGCAGACCTTGCGATGTACAGAATATGCCTGTAAGCAGTAAGGAAGATGAAGTCGTTGCATTAAAGATATAAAGAGGATAAGTCAGACCTGCAAGAGTAAGATGAAGGGTTTAAATGAAAAGATGCATCCAGTGGAAGACAAGATCACAGAAACCTGTAATGACGGTGATATGCCCCCAGGGGAAGCGTCTGTATGAAGAAACTCATTCTCATACCCAAAGTACGAGAAGTACTTTTCAAGGGTTCTGGGGGCAGGACACTCGGAGAGATGGCGCGGCCGGTGTCCTACCCTCAAAGTTTAAGTAAACGACAAGCACGGAATCAAGGAATTAATTGAGGAGAGCATGGTATTGGAGATCACTCAGAAGCAGTGTATGAATGAGTCCACACAGCTGGTCTGGGAGCTGGAGCAACTGTCAAAGAGCACTGACCTATCTGATGCCAGGGAGTCATTTGTATTTGAGCTGAAGGAGTCTGCTTCCAGCCGAATCCTGAAGCAGGAGAAGGTCATACAAGCCCTGGAGAGCGTAAAGTCTGAAAAAGATAAACAGATAAAAGAGTTAGAACAGGAAAAGAAACATCTCAATCAGGCGGTGACATCCCACCGGCAACGATACCAAGTGAGCGTTGATGCCAGAGTGAAAGACAATGAGATCGAAAATAAAATGCTTCTTGTGACTGTCACAGTTGCTAGTAGCAAGCCAAATGCAGTGGAGCAGGAAAAGAAAACACAGTTCCACGAAAAGATGAAGGAATTTGAAAGCAGTGATGAAACGTGTAAACTGTGAAATGTGAAAAGTCCTATGACAGAGTGTAAGATGACAGGAGAGACAAATGATGTAGATGCTCCTAGATGTACAAAGAGGAGAGCGCCAACGGATGGACGGAGGATGCGTTGGATTGCAGATACAGCCTCACGCGTTGGACGCTCAACTACATGGTGTTGAGCTGAGGGGAGAATATGTGGTCAAGTGCCAACAGGAGTCACAAGAGAGATCTGTAAGACTTCTCCTATGGAAAGGGAAAGAGTTAACTCCAGGCAGCTATCAGAGGCTAATTAAAGCACAGCTGTGAACTGCCTTTAAGATCAGCAGAGAGATGGGTGGAATCTCTCTCACTTAGGCTTTGGGCCTAAGAGCTGTGGTGCTGTGTGTAGAGCTGCAGTGTGTATGCAGAAGAAAATACTGGACAGCTCAGCTGCTGTTGGATCCTGAGAGCTGGGATTAGTGCTGAAGCAAGACTGCTGTGTTACAGAGATTGCTCGCAGAGAAGACTGCTGTGGTATAGGAGATATTCCACTGTTTAAGGATTTATCTGAAGACCCCATTCCTAAGAAGTCGAATGCATAAGGGATAAAAAAGGTTGGTGCCAAATGCATGTTGTTTTTACTTATATGAGGATAAGGAGTACAAAGGCCCCAGGGAGAAGAGTGCATGAGAGAAAGGTAATAGTCCTCTCATCACAAGAGGGTGACAAGGGTCCCTGGGGTAAAGCATATGGGAGAGTAGGGTGGGCCCTATGCTTCACCCACTATTGACAGAAGCTGTAGAGGAAAAGTCCCTCAAGAGATACCCGAATCAAGCAGAGAGTTTATACTGTGGACTGTGTTATTATACCTGCAGACCGGAGAAGCTGTGCTCAGGGCTAGTCAGGGGCATTCCTAGGTTATAGTAGCCCGTTTATGTAGAATTTTATTTTGTGGCTGAGGATAAGCACTATTTTCTTTCTGTTTGTGCTAACAAATAAATAGCAGTAAAACTAAGCCTCTAACAGACTACTGTGTCTTCCTCCCTAAATAAGTTAAAGAGATAAGAAAACAGGACGCAAACCCCGTCAGAAGGGGGCGCACTGCCACATTATATAAATATATATATATATATTCTCTCTCTTTTTGTCTCTCTCTGTCTCTCTGTCTCTGTCTCTCTGTGTCTCGCTGTCTCTCTGTGTCTCTCTCTCTGTGTGTGTCTCTGTCTCGCTCTGTCTCTCTCTGTCTCTCTCTCTGTGTCTCTATCTCTCTCTGTGTGTCTCTGTCTCTCTATCTCTCTGTCTCTGTCTCTCTCTGTGTCTCTCTCTCCTGTGTGTCTCTGTCTCTCTCTGTCTCTATCTCTCTGTCTCTCTATCTCTCTCTCTCTGTGTCTCTGTCTTGATCTGTCTCTCTCTCTGTGTCTATCTCTTTCTGTGTGTCTCTGTCTCTCTCTCTCTCTGTGTCTCTCTCTCTCTGTGTCTCTGTCTCTCTCTGTCTCTATCTCTCTGTCTCTCTCTGTGTGTCTCTGTCTCTCTGTCTCTCTATCTCTCTCTCTGTCTCTCTCTCTGTCTCTCTCTCTCTCTCTCTCTCTATCTCTCTCTCTCTGTCTCTATCTCTCTGTCTCTATCTCTCTCTGTCTCTTTCTCTGTGTCTTCTCTCTCTCTCTGTACGTGTCTCTGTCTCTCTCTGTCTCTATCTCTCTGTCTCTCTCTGTGTGTCTCTGTCTCTTTCTCTCTCTCTCTCTCTCTCTCTGTGTCTCTCCCTCTGTGTCTCTGTCTCTCTCTCTATCTCTATGTATATATATATATATATACATATATATATATATATCTATATATATATATATATATATATATATATATTCTCATTATCTCTCTCTCTATATATATTCTCTCTATGTATATATATATATATATATATATATATATTCTCTCTATCTCTATGTATATATATATATATATATATATATTCTCTCTCTCTCTCTATATGTATATGTATATATATATATATATATATATAGCTGTCTCTCTCTCTCTCTATGTATATATATATATATATATATATATATATATTCTCATTATCTATATATATATATATATATATATTCTCTCTATGTATCACATATATAGTTGTGAGCGTACGAGTTGTTGCTAATGCTGCGGGCTCGCGTAGCGAGCCCGCGGCCCTCGCGAAGAGGGCACTGTGCCAGGTTCTCAGTTGCTGGCATGGAGCGCGAAGGCGCTCCTTGCCAGCAACTGAGGACCCTCGCGAAGCGAGGGGCCTCAGTTGCTGGCTTGGAGCGCCGCAGGCGCTCCATGCCAGCACCTGAGGACCTCGCAAAGCGAGGTCTTCAGTTGCAGCAACTGCGACCCTTGCAAAAAAAGTTTACGTCGCAACACATTACGACACTCGCAACAACATACGACACACGTTCACACACATTACGACACTCGCAAACAACATACGACACACGTTCACACACATTACGGCCTCGCAACACTCGGACGCAACTCGCGAACATTACAAAATTACAAACACAATACATACACACAGCACATACATAAAAACCTTACCTACACAAACAGGAAGCACCCAGGACCTCAAAAATGCAACTTACAACTTAATTGCACTCAAAATAAAAGAGTTTAGACAATAAATAGTTTGTTAAGCGACACAAAAATGGCCGACGAATAAAACGAAAACGAGGCTACACACCGCAAACACCATACGAGACACTATACCACACATTACGACTTCGCAAACATCGGACGCAACACGCCGACATACCAACATTTAAAACTTAACAAAGACACACAACAAACACATAAAAAGCTTACCTTACAGCAAGAGGAACCAGCCAGCACCTCAAAAAAACAAGTTACACCTTCATTTTAATCAAAATAAAACACTTTAGACACTAATACCCATCGCTAAGCGACGAGAAAAAATGGCCGACGAACAAAACGAAAACGAGGCTTCAGACGTAACTATACTACACTTACTCGCAATAATGAAACACATACTATGCGGGAACGTATCACAATCATATTAAACACCATTTTGAACAGTAATACGCAGAAAATGGCGGATGGAACGCAAATTGTAAGCTGAACGCAAATAGCGCAATGCGTATTGCGTTCTAACGGTCTCACTTTCCAGAACTTTCTACAAGTTTATAAATACTGCCTATTTCACACACAAAAATACATTTCTCCTCAGGTGATGAACGGAGTGTGACTTCTGAGATAACTGCTGCATTTACTTGAAGAAGACAATTCTTTACTAATTTACTACTTTGCATTGTGCAAAATTACAACTGAGAGGTAAGCTATAATATATTACATTTTATTATCAGGACAGGTCAAACAAATAAAAAATAAAACTAGGATTTATGTAGTCATCATGTATGGCACATTTATGTGTATAGGCTCCAAAAAAAAATACGGTTCATTTAACAAAACAACAAAAAAACATAATTAAATATTAAACAGAGGTTTATGTATAGTGACATCTGACACGCACTATATATGTCTATAATGTATAGTGACATCTGACACGCACATATATGTCTATAATGTATAGTGACATCTGACACGCACATATATGTCTATAATGTATAGTGACATCTGACACGCACATATATGTCTATAATGTATAGTGACATCTGACACGCACATATATGTCTATAATTTATAGTGACATCTGACACGCACATATATGTCTATAATGTATAGTGACATCTCACACGTACATTTCTGTGTATTGCCCCCTTCATAGTGACATGTGACACGGACATATATGTCGTATAATGTATAGTGACATCTGACACGCACATTTATGTGTATTGCCCCTTCATAGTGACATGTGACACGCACGTATATGTGTATAATGTATAGTGACATGTGACACGCACCATTTCTGTGTATTGCCCCTTCATAGTGACATGTGACACGCACGTATATGTGGTATAATGTATAGTGACATGTGGACACGCACATTTATGTGTATTGCCAATGCAACAAAATTAGCTTAAAACAAAATCAGTAAACAAACTACATTTAAATGACATTATATGTCATGTATACTGATATGTCACACGCACATATATGTGTAACATCTATAGTTACATCTAACACAGACATTTATGTGTGTTGGAAAAAAAAAATATAAGGTTCATTAAACCATTTAAATATGAGTCATGTATACTGTAATGTCACACGTACACAAAATAATTACATTAAACTATGGAATGTGCTTCATGTATGTGACATATGTGTGTAGCCCCCAACAAAAAATAAGGTTAATTGAAAAAAATTACACAACTATATTTAAATTACATTCCTTTACTGCAATTCAATAGATCATATAAAGCTCAATCATTTTATTTCTTTGAATATTCAAACAGACTCTGCATCAATAGCGTTCTCTCAACAATTTGCACCGTGCACTGTGAAGCACAATCCCTTTTAAAGAACACCAACAAAGAAGAAGAGGTAAGATACAACAAGACATTACATGCTCAAAAGGCCATGCTTTGCTAGATGAAAAATTATAAATATACAAATAACTATTTCACTTTCTTTTTCAAACAAACACTACAAGAAGACCGGCGGATTAAGATTGGCAGGAGGGGACCGTCTGTCATTCCAAACTTCAATCAAGGTAAAGTATTAAGTATAAACAAGAAAGAACCATGAGCCTTATTCAATTGCGACTTCCTCAATTGAATAGGGCTCTATATAAGCACATAACATATTTTTGATACAGAACTTTTTAGTTACAGAACTTCTAACCACAATCAAGGTTTTCAATAACTAAAAACTTTGCTCAATAAATATGTTATGTGATTATATAGAGCCCTCTTCAATTGGCAAATTGCAATTCAATGAGGACCTATATATCTTTAATGGCCAAGGGCCTCACTCAAATGTGATTTGCCCATTTCAATAGGGCTCTATATAAGCACATAGCATATTTTTTAAAGGAACTTTTTCGTTTGTGAACACGTTGCTTTTGGATACAAGTTCACTAAATACAAAATTCCGTAAAAAAATATGCTCTGTGCTGATATTGAGCTCTATTCCATTGGCCAAAACACAATTGAATGAGGAGCTCACAATATAACAAATGCAGTAACCAAAGGCCCTCATTCAATTGCTATTTTGGACAATTAAATATGGCTATAAATAAGAACTTTTAGGCCCTTACTCTATTTTAACAAATATATGTGATGTGCTTATTTACAACCCTATTCAAATTTCTACATTGCAATTCAATGACGGCTCTTAGAGTACTATTACATTGTAAAAAATGCAATTGAATGAGGGGCAAACTATGCAACATATGGTACCACACAAAGGCCCTCATTCCAATTGCAATTTGCCCAATTGAATAGGGCTCTAAATAACAACATAACAATTTTTTTAAAAGAAGTTTTTAGTTATTAAAAATCTATCCAAAATAAAGTTTTTAAATGACTAAAAACTTCTTTAAAAAAATATGCTATGTGCTTATTTAGGGCACGATTCAATTAGCCAAATCGCAATTGAATGAGACACAAACTGCTACACACAAAACAGAATTTCTTATTCAATGTTTAACAACCTATAAGCCTTACAAAGAAGCAAAAATAATAATAACAAAAGTGTTGCGCACCTAATAGCATTGTACAAAAAATCACACAAACTCATAGGAAACTACATTAACATTCTTCTTTAATGTTTAACAACCTATAACCAGTACAATCAAGAATAAATAACTTTTTGCACAAGTGGTGCGCACCAAACACGATTGTCAAAAACTAACACAAACACATAGCAAACTACATTAATTATATTATTTCATGTTTCACTAACTATAAGCATCCCAATAAAGGTTAAATAAGTATACCACAAGTGGTGTGCACAAAACAGGATTGTACAAAAAATAACATAAACACATAGCAAAATAAATTTATATTCTTATTTAATATATCACAACCCACAAGCCTTACTAAGAACCTTAAATAAGAATAACAAAAGTCATGGGATTGTACAGAATGTAAAAAAAAAAAATATAGAAAAAAATAAACCATAACTGATACAATACAGCCAAATTCATAAATTTTTACATTATTTAAAAGACATTTCACTCAAACAACATTTTCTATTTTTATATTACAACAGATACTGCGTGAAGACAATAGGACGAGGACTTTCTCCACAGGACCGGACCATCGGACGAGGACTCGGACCAGACCAGCAGACAAGGAATTTCAACACAGGACTAGACCAGCAGACGAGGAATTTCAACACAGGACCAGACCATCGGACGAGGACTTTCACCAAAGGACCACAACATCGGACGAGGGCTATCGCCACAGGACCACAACATCGGACGAGGGCTATCGCCACAGGACCACACCATCGGACGAGGACTTCCAACAGAGGACCACACCATTGGACAACGATTTTTGAACCGAGGAGCAACAAACATTCGGATTTAAATCACACTTCAACCAAGGTAAAGTATAATAAGTACTAAAGTATAAAACTAAATAAACTGCTTTCAGTTGCATCCGTGTCAACAGAAAAATAAAAATATTAATTTACTATCTCCCTTATTTTATTTAAATTGCTACTATGCAATACATAGCTCAATAACCACATCACTTTTTCTTTTAGCAAAGAAGTTTTGCAGTGGTAAATATCTATCCACAAACAACGTTTTTAATAAATAAAACCATTATATTAAAAAAATATGTTACATGCTTATTTACAGCAGTATTCCATTGGCCAAATTCTTAGCCAGTGAGGACAGGAATTATAAATTTAACTAAATATAAATGATACATTAATGATTTGCCTTTTATTACACCAATTGTGCACAAGAATCTTTAACAGGAATTACAAATTAAAATATACACAATTACATTTATTTTTTTGCCTTTACAGATTAATATGGCTGATAACGAGACCAAAGAAGAGAGAGAAAAGACGTCAAACTAGAGAAAGACAAGAGAGATGGGCCCGCCCAGCAGACACCGGAGGAGAAAGAAATTAGACGAGAAAAAGAACGCAAAAGACTTGCAAATAAAAGAATATCAGCTGCCAAAATGAAAGATACAACCAAAAAAAATAAAAAGATAATAAAGCATTTACAAACTGTTCCTAAAACATCACATGACATTTTACAAGATACCAGTCAAGACAGACCAAAAAAAGCAACTACAAAAACAAAGCATTTACAAACTCTTACTAAAAACTTACAGGACAATTCAACCAAACAAGGACAACCTATACCAAGAAAATCCACGAAAAAAACTAAACATTTAGAACCTGTTGTTGAAACATTTTCATGGCTTTTCATCTGATGAATATGAAAGTCAAAATCCAATATGCTTTGCAAATTGTCCTTTACTGAAGTCTTTAGCAGTAGAGGTTCATAGTTGTGGGGACATGACTACTCAATGTCAATTTTGTGAGGCTTATTATTTTAAAACAGGAGAGACCCAGAGATGGACAATTTATTAGTTGTTGTCAAAAAGGAAAGTTCAAACTTCCAGAAAGGAAACAATTTCCAACCTATTTACAAAATATTATGACTGAACCTACTTTTCCAAATTACAAAAATTTTAAGACAAACAATAAGATCCTACAATTGTGCCATATCATTTGCATCTATGGGGGCAACATTGGCTGCTAATGTACCAGGACATGGTCCTTACTGTTTTAAAGTCCAAGGACAAATTTATCATCGGACTTCACATTTACATCCAGAGGAAGGAGAGCAAAGAAAATTCGCTCAACTATATGTCCTAGATACAATGGAAGCTGTTGACCAACGTATGCAGATGGAAGAAAATAAAAAATGCTTACCCAGTGTTTTTATAGAGCTAAATAACATTATGGACAACAATCCCTACAGTAAAGCTTACAAAAAAATGGCAGAAGTAGAAAATGAACAAACTACTTCATGCACAAAGACATCAATTACCCATGCCAAAGGTTAATATGGTGCTTAAAAGAGACAGACATACTGATAAACGTCGTTATAACTTGCCAACATCAAATGAGGTTGCAATGGTCTTTCAAAATGATGAAGGAGAACCACCATTTCAAAGAGACATTAGAGTATATCCCAGAAATGAG
>JAPZIH010001231.1:5000-10000 GCA_027410445.1 Discoglossus pictus
GTCTGCCTGTCTATCTATCTATCTATCTATCTATCTGCCTGTTTATCTATCTATCTATCTATCTATCTATCTATCTATCTGCCTGTCTATCTATCTATCTATCTATCTATCTATCTATCTATCTATCTATCTATCTATCTATCTATATATCTGCCTGTCTATCTATCTATCTATCTATCTATCTGCCTGTCTATCTATCTATCTATATGTCTATCTATCTATCTATATGTCTGCCTGTCTATCTATCTATCTATCTATCTATATGTCTGCCTGTCTATCTATCTATCTATCTATCTATCTATCTATCTATCTATCTATGTCTGCCTGTCTATCTATCTATCTATCTATCTATCTATCTATCTATCTATCTATCTATATGTCTGCCTGTCTATCTATCTATCTATCTATCTATCTATCTATCTATCTTTCTTTCTATCTATCTATCTATCTATCTATCTATCTATCTATCTATCTATCTATCTATCTATCTATCTATCTATCTATCTATCTATCTATCTATATGTCTGTCTATCTATATCTATCTATCTATCTATATGTCTGCCTATCTATCTATCTATCTATCTATCTATATCTATCTATATGTCTGCCTGTCTATCTATCTATCTATCTATCTATCTGCCTGTCTATCTATCTATATGTCTGCCTATCTATCTATCTATCTATATCTATCTATATATCTGCCTGTCTATCTATCTATCTATCTATCTGCCTGTCTATCTATCTATCTAATCTATCTATCTATTATCTATCTATATCCCCTGCCTGTCTACTATCTATCTATCTATCTATCTGCCTGTCTATCTATCTATCTGATCTATATCTGCCTGTCCTATCTATTCTATCTATCTATCTGCTGTCTATCTATCTATCTATCTATCTATATGTCTGCCTGTCTATCTATCTATCTACCTTTCTATCACTATCTATGCTAGTCTATCTATTACTCCTTTCTAATCTATCTATCTACTATATATCTGCCTGTCCTATCTATCTATCTATCTATCTATCTATCTATCTATCTATCTATCTGCCTGTCTATCTATCTATCTATCTATCTATCTATCTATCTATCTATCTATCTATCTATCTATATATTGCCTGTCTACTATATCTATCTATCTATCTATCTGCCTGTCTATCTATCTATCTATCTATATGTCTGCCTATCTATCTATCTATCTATCTATCTATCTATCTATATATCTGCCTGTCTATCTATCTATCTATCTATCTATCTATCTATCTGCCTGTCTATCTATCTATCTATCTATATGTCTGCCTATCTATCTATCTATCTATCTATCTATCTATCTATCTATCTATATCTATCTATATATCTGCCTGTCTATCTATCTATCTATCTATTCTATCTATATATCTGCCTGTCTATCTATCTATCTATCTATCTATCTATCTATCTATCTATCTATCTATCTATCTATCTATCTATATATCTGCCTGTCTATCTATCTATCTATCTATCTATCTATCTATCTATCTATATATCTGCCTGTCTATCTATCTATCTATCTATCTATCTATCTATCTATCTATCTATCTATCTATATATCTGCCTGTCTATCTATCTATCTATCTATCTATCTATCTATCTATCTATCTATCTATCTATCTATCTATCTATCTATATATCTGCCTGTCTATCTATCTATCTATATATCTGCCTGTCTATCTATCTATCTATCTATATATCTGCCTGTCTATCTATCTATCTATCTATATATCTGCCTGTCTATCTATCTATCTATCTATCTATCTATCTATCTATCTATATATCTGCCTGTCTATCTATCTATCTATCTATCTATCTATCTATCTATATATCTGCCTGTCTATCTATCTATCTATCTATCTATCTATCTATCTATCTATCTATCTATCTATATATCTGCCTGTCTATCTATCTATCTATCTATATATCTGCCTGTCTATCTATCTATCTATCTATCTATATATCTGCCTGTCTATCTATCTATCTATCTATCTATATATCTGCCTGTCTATCTATCTATCTATCTATCTATATATCTGCCTGTCTATCTATCTATCTATCTATCTATCTATCTATCTATCTATCTATATGTCTGCCTATCTATCTATCTATCTATCTATATCTATCTATATGTCTGCCTGTCTATCTATCTATCTATCTATCTATCTATCTGCCTGTCTATCTATCTATCTATCTGCCTGTCTATCTATCTATCTATCTATCTATCTATCTATCTATCTATCTATCTATCTGCCTGTCTATCTATCTATCTATCTATCTATCTATCTATCTATCTGCCTGTCTATCTATCTATCTATCTATCTATCTATCTATCTATCTATCTATCTATCTATCTGCCTGTCTATCTATCTATCTATCTATCTATCTATCTATCTATCTATCTATCTATCTATCTGCCTGTCTATCTATCTATCTATCTATCTATCTATCTATCTATCTATCTATCTGTCTGCCTGTCTATCTATCTATCTATCTATCTATCTATCTATCTATCTATATGTCTGCCTGTCTATCTATCTATCTATCTATGTCTGCCTGTCTATCTATCTATCTATCTATCTATCTATCTATCTATCTATCTATATGTCTGCCTGTCTATCTATCTATCTATCTATCTATCTATCTATCTGTCTATCTATATCTATCTATCTATCTATATGTCTGCCTATCTATCTATCTATCTATCTATATCTATCTATATGTCTGCCTGTCTATCTATCTATCTATCTATCTATCTATCTATATATCTGCCTGTCTATCTATCTATATGTCTGCCTATCTATCTATCTATCTATATCTATCTATATATCTGCCTGTCTATCTATCTATCTATCTATCTGCCTGTCTATCTATCTATCTATCTATCTATCTATCTATCTATCTATATGTCTGCCTGTCTATCTATCTATCTATCTATCTATATATCTGCCTGTCTATTTATCTATCTATCTATCTATCTATCTATCTATATGTCTGCCTATCTATCTATCTATCTATATCTATCTATATGTCTGCCTGTCTATCTATCTATCTATCTATCTATCTATCTATCTGCCTGTCTATCTATCTATCTATCTATCTATCTATCTGCCTGTCTATCTATCTATCTATCTATCTATCTATCTATCTATCTATCTATATATCTGCCTATCTATCTATCTATCTATCTATCTATCTATCTATCTACCTGTCTATCTATCTATCTATCTATCTATCTATATGTCTGCCTATCTATCTATCTATCTATCTATATCTATCTATATATCTGCCTGTCTATCTATCTATCTATCTATCTATCTGCCTGTCTATCTATCTATCTATCTATCTATCTATCTATCTATCTATCTATCTATCTATCTATCTATCTATCTATATATCTGCCTGTCTATCTATCTATCTATCTATCTATATATCTGCCTGTCTATCTATCTATCTATCTATATATCTGCCTGTCTATCTATCTATCTATCTATCTATCTATCTATCTATATATCTGCCTGTCTATCTATCTATCTATCTATCTATCTATATATCTGCCTGTCTATCTATCTATCTATCTATCTATCTATCTATCTATCTATCTATCTATCTGCCTGTCTATCTATCTATCTATCTATCTATCTATCTATCTATCTATCTGCCTGTCTATCTATCTATCTATCTATCTATCTATCTATCTATCTATCTATCTATCTATATATCTGCCTGTCTATCTATCTATCTATCTATCTATCTATCTATCTATCTATCTGCCTGTCTATCTATCTATCTATATGTCTGCCTATCTATCTATCTATCTATCTATCTATATCTATCTATATATCTGCCTGTCTATCTATCTATCTATCTATCTATCTATCTATCTATCTGCCTGTCTATCTATCTATCTATCTATCTATCTATATATCTGCCTGTCTATCTATCTATCTATCTATCTATCTATCTATCTATCTATCTATCTATATATCTGCCTGTCTATCTATCTATCTATCTATATATCTGCCTGTCTATCTATCTATCTATCTATCTATCTATCTATCTATATATCTGCCTGTCTATCTATCTATCTATCTATATATCTGCCTGTCTATCTATCTATCTATCTATCTATATATCTGCCTGTCTATCTATCTATCTATCTATCTATCTATCTATCTATCTATCTATCTATATATCTATATATCTGCCTGTCTATCTATCTATCTATCTATCTATCTATATATCTGCCTGTCTATCTATCTATCTATCTATCTATCTATCTATCTATCTATCTATCTATCTATATATCTGCCTGTCTATCTATCTATCTATCTATATATCTGCCTGTCTATCTATCTATCTATCTATATATCTGCCTGTCTATCTATCTATCTATCTATCTATATGTCTGCCTATCTATCTATCTATCTATCTATCTATCTATCTATCTATCTATATGTCTGCCTGTCTATCTATCTATCTATCTATCTATCTTCTATCATCTATCAATATATCATCCTTTCTATCTATCTATCTACCTATCTATCTATCTATCTATCTATCTAATCTATCTATATAGTCTGCCTGTCTATCCTATTCTATCTATGTCTGCTAAATCTATTCTCTGTCTATCTATCTATCTATCTATCTATATATCTGTCCTGTCTATCTATCTATCTATCTATCTATATAGTCTGCTATCTATCTATCATATATCTATCTATATATATCTATATAGTCTGCCAGGTCTACTATCTATCTATCTATCTTCTATCTATCTAGCTGGATCTATCTATCTATATGTCTTGCCTACTATCTATCTATCACTATATCTATCATAATGTCTGCCTGTCCTATCTTATCTATCTATCTATCTGACCTAGTCTATCCTGTCTATCTATATATCTATATCTATGTCTGCCTGTCTATCTAATCTATATCTATCTATTCTTATCTATCTGATGTACTA
>JAPZIH010001231.1:12500-50051 GCA_027410445.1 Discoglossus pictus
TCTATCTATCTATCTATCTATCTATCTATATGTCTGTCTATCTATCTATATGTCTGTCTATCTATCTATCTATCTATCTATCTATCTATCTATCTATCTATATGTCTGCCTGTCTATCTATCTATCTATCTATATATCTGCCTGTCTATCTATCTATCTATCTATATATCTGCCTGTCTATCTATCTATCTATCTATCTATCTATATGTCTGCCTATCTATCTATCTATCTATCTATCTATCTATCTATATCTATCTATATGTCTGCCTGTCTATCTATCTATCTATCTGCCTGTCTATCTATCTATCTGCCTGTCTATCTATCTATCTATCTATCTATCTATCTATCTATCTATATGTCTATCTATCTATCTATCTATCTATCTATCTATCTATCTATCTATCTATCTATCTATCTATCTATCGATCTATCTATCTATCTATCTGTCTGCCTGTCTATCTATCTATCTATCTGTCTGCCTGTCTATCTATCTATCTATCTATCTGTCTGCCTGTCTGTCTATCTATCTATCTATCTATCTATCTATCTATCTATCTATCTATCTATCTATCTATATGTCTGCCTGCCTGTCTGTCTATCTATCTATATGTCTGCCTGTCTATCTATCTATCTGTCTGCCTGTCTATCTATCTATCTATCTGCCTGTCTATCTATATGTCTGCCTGTCTATCTATCTATCTATCTATCTATCTATCTATCTATCTATCTATCTGTCTATCTGTCTATCTGTCTATCTGTTTGTCTATCTATCTATAGGTCTGTCTGTCTGTCTATCTATATGTCTGTCTGTCTATATGTCTGTCTGTCTGTCTATATGTCTGTCTGTCTTTATGTCTGTCTGTCTGTCTATCTATCTATATGTCTGTCTGTCTATCTATCATGTCTGAATGTGTAGTGAGGGTGTTTATCTGTCTTCACATTTAGTGTGTATTTGTATATATGTATATAGTGTGTTAGAGGAGACTTATCTCCGAGCATCTAGACTTTTATTTACAATCCATAGTCTTACATTTTCGATACACACACACACACACACACTCTAGGCTATTTTTCAGACTTCTGAGCAGGAAATTAGTTTTCTTAACTTATTTTAGACATACTGTATATATATATATATATATATATATATATATATATATATATATATATATATATATATATATATATATATACAGTATCTCACAAAAGTGATTACACCCGTCACATTTTTGTAAATATTTTATTAATCTTTTCATGTGACAACACTGAAGAAATGCCCTTCGGCTACAATGTAAAGTAGTTAGTGTACAGCCTGTATAACAGTGTAAATTTGCTGTCCACTCAAAATAACTCAACACACGGCCATTAATGTCTAAACTATTGGCAGCAAAAGTGAGTACACCCCTAAGTGGAAATGTCCAAATTGGGCCCAAAGTGTCAATATTTTGTGTGGCCACCATTATTTTCCAGCACTACCTTAACCATCATGGGCATGGAGTTCACCGGAGCTTCACAGGTTGCCACTGGGGTTCTCTTCCACTCCTCCATGATGATATCACAGAGCTGGTGGATGTTCGAGACCTTGTGCACCCCACCTTCCATTTGAGGATGCCCCACAGATGCTCAATAGCGTTTAGGTTTGGAGACATGCTTGGCCAGTTCATCACCTTTACCTTCAGCTTCTTTAGCAAGGTAGTGGTCATCTTGGAGATCTGTTTGGGGTCGTTATCATGCTGAAATACATACATATTACTTTTATTAGAATAGGTATTATGATAAAAACAAAAAACGACAAATAAGTGATGTTAAAACATAGTGCTGGATATAACGCCCAACTTAATAATCCTAATAACTACCCTAACATACTGATATATTAATATAACAATACGATTGGAGCGCTAAATATCTCCTATTCAACCTCTATATTAATGTTATATATCAGCGAGATAGATTGAAGTAATCCTCATATTCAAATTAAATTGATAATCCTGGGATTATTTTAAAGGTGCAGCACAAAAGTGATGCAAAGATATGTCCTCTTAAACAAGATATACAAAATTCCTATTGATCCAATCCTAATAATCAGTAATGGCTGCTTATAGGTCCAAAATATCATAAACGCAACATACTTGCAGTTTCTTGGTCATTGTAGCACAAATACTTTGTTCATTGGATGAGACCAATAAACAGGGGGACATCCTTGCACATCCTTACTTCAGTTTTTTTGATTATAAAGTGGCACAACATAATTGCGTGGCTGTGCAAACACATCTACATGCAACTCTCCACTTGTAAAACATTGTTACGTCAATGCGTGCTTACGTCATTGCGTCATTACATTAATACGTGCTTGCCTGTGTCTTTGCGTGTTACATAGATACGATCAATAAATGTCAAGGCACATAGAACAATATGGCAATCTCATCCAACACTTCAATATTGTCCACATAAATCCATAATTCATTGTACTTTTAAAATTGTAATAATTAACCATTCTAGTAAACACCATCTATTAATCCAGAATTACTTGGTACCATCATACATATTTTTGTTATTGTTCATGTTGGAATTTTTAATGCTAGCTGTCTCCTGTCACACCCGCCATGTTTGGGGGACTACGCTCACCCCAATTCTCTCTCTCTCTACGGGTCGCAACTGTTTGTTCAGATCTCAACACCAGCAGACACTTCAGATGACAGCATCATTACTGCAGAGACAGGCACCACCAGACCCCTTTTCTTAGGATCTAAGAATCGCACACCATGTACCTTTGATTAGTACAAGCAGACTCTGACACCACCGATGTTTAGTGTGTCCAAAGTCAGACTGGCAACTTCTTTATTGTTACAGAGATATATAAAAACACAGAAAGATGACACAAAACACCAAAGACCTTCCCCCAGTTCTAGCCCATCCTCCTAGGCAGATAGCTTGCTACCCCCCTCACCCACATGGCTTTCTTCTCATTACATATTTTCTCTTCTCTTACAGAACCATAAAACTAGCTCCCCCCTTCATGACTAAACCCAGAGCCTTCACACTTTGCCGATCGCAGGGCCATACAAAATCTTTAAAATCTTTAACTCTTTGTCACATAAGTGACTGCATTAACTTTTTTACTTAAGCATAGCCCACTACCCTATTTCTACAACAGATACAGTATTCCAATGGTAATCTATGACAGCACCACATGCACTTATTACATCTATCATATAACTACATGTATGCATTACACCCATGATATAACTGTTAAGCAAGTTGTTAGTACATCCTAACCACACATATAATGATGAACCGCAGACAGTCAAGTGGGCCCTTCTGTTCATAACATATCCACAGTGCTGGGTTATCTTCCATATGTAAATTATGAAATATTCTTTATATTAAAAAATGTGTGTAAATAATAAATACAATAAATAAAACATAAATATTTAATGAACATTACAATAACTAATTGAAGTGAAAGTATTAAGTGTATTTAAATATTAAATTAATAAATATAGATGGCCAAACAAGCAGATTTACACCTCAATTGATGCAGCATAAGATACAAGTTTGCCAATAATAATCCAAGTCTACTATTTTCTTTATTAATTGACACTGTTGATTTGTCAGTAAAATCACATATATAGTTGTGAGCATGCGGGCCGTTGCTAACGCTTGCGGGCTCGCGAAGCAAGGGCCGCAGTTTCTGGCATGAAGAGCCCAAAGATGCTCCTTGACAGCAACTGCGGACCTCGCAAAATTTACGTAGTTCCGAAAGCAAAATACAAGACACGTTACAACCCATTACGACCTCGCAAAAAACGTCTGAAACCCGCGCACATGAAAACATGAAAAACACAATAAATACACACAACAAATACATAAAATGCTTACCTACAGCAAGTGGGGGCACCCAGGACCTCGAAAACTGAAGTTACACCTCAATTTAACTCCAAATAAAAGAGTTTAGACACCCAAAAATCCCCTAAGCGAGAGAAAAAATGGCCGCCGAAAAAAACGAAAATGAGGCTACAGCAGTCCAAAGATGCAAAACACCACCAAACACCTACGGATTTCCTTGAAAAGACGTACGAGACCCGAAAACAAGGACGCAACCCGCGCGACCCCAAAAACATTACCAACACAATAAATACACACAACAAACAAATAAAAAGGTTACCCACAGCAAGGGAGGGCACCCAGGACCTCTGCAAGTGAAGTTACACCTCAATTTAACTCCAAATTTCAGAGTTTACACACCCGAAAATCACCTAAGCAAGAGAAAAAATGGACGCTAAACAAAATGAAAATGAGGCTAAAGGACCCTTAACACGCAAAACACCACCAAACACCTTCGGATATTCCGAAAAAGTCGGACTCAAAATGAGCCCTGAAGAACACCAACAAAATTTATTTTGCCTGCCTTACAGTAATTTTTTGACGGGCAAATGGCTAGTCAGTTAAATAAAGATTGCAATAGACAGGCAAAATAGAAGAACTTAGTCTCAGGAAATAGCGCTTTCCTATAAGGCACTAGAAAGCATAGTCATAACAGAGAATATAAATGTCAGGTTTCTGTGCTGTAAAAAAATGAGACAAAGATAAATCATTTCAGAACTTTTTCCACCTTTAATGTGACCTATAAACTGTACAACTCAATTGAAAAACAAACTGAAATCTTTTAGGTGGAGAGAAGAAAAAGAAAAATAATATGGTTGCATAAGTATGCACACCTTAAACTAATACTTTGTTGAAGCACCTTTTGATTTTATTACAGCACTCAGTCTTTTTGGGTAAGAGTCTCTCAGCATGGCACATTTTGACTTAGCAAGATTTGATCACTCTTCTTTGCAAAAACACTCCAAATCTGTCAGATTGCGAGGACATCTCCTGTGCATAGCCCTCTTCAGATCACCCCACAGATTTTCAATCGGATTCAGGTCTGGGCTCTGGCTGGGCCATTTTAAAACTTTAATCTTCTTCTGGTGAAGCCATTCCTTTGTTGATTTGGATGTATGCTTTGGGTCGTTGTCATGCTGAAAGATGAAGTTCCTCTTCATGTTCAGCTTTCTAGCAGAAGCCTGAAGGTTTTGTGCCAATATTGACTGGTATTTGGAACTGTTCATAATTCCGTCTATCTTAACTAAGGCCCCAGTTCCAGCTGAAGAAAAACAGCCCCAAAGCATGATGCTGCCACCACCATGCTTCACTGTGGGTATGGTGTTCTTTTGGTGATGTGCAGTGTTGTTTTTGTGCCAAACATATCTTTTGGAATTATGGCCAAAAAGTTCAACCTTGGTTTCATCAGACCATAACACCTTTTCCCACATGCTTTTCGGAGACTTCAGATGTGTTTTTGCAAAATGTAGCCTGGCTTGGATGTTTTTCTTTGTAAGAAAAGGCTTTCGTCTTGCCACTCTACCCCATAGCCCATATGAAGAATACGGGAGATTGTTGTCACATGTACCACACAGCCAGTACTTGCCAGATATTCCCGCAGCTCCTTTAATGTTGCTGTAGGCCTCTTGGTAGCCTCCCAGACCAGTTTTCTTCTCGTCTTTTCATCAATTTTGGAGGGAGCTCCAGTTCTTGGTAATGTCACTGTTGTGCCATATTTTCTCCACTTGATGATGACTGTCTTTACTGTGTTCCATGGTATATCTAATGCCTTGGAAATTCTTTTGTACCCTTCTCCTGACTGATACCTTTTAACAATGAGATCCCTCTGATGCTTCGGAAGCTCTCTGTGGACCATGGCTTTTGCTGTGGGATGCGACTAAGAAAATTTCAGGAAAGACCAACTAGAACAGCTGAACTTTATTTGGGGTTAATCAGATGCACTTTAAATGATGGCAGGTGTATGCTGACTCCTATTTAACACGATTTTGAATGTGATTGCTTAATTCTGAACACAGCTACATCCCCAGTTATAAGAGGGTGTGCAGACTTATGCAACCACATTATTTTTATTTTTATTCCCTTCACCTAAAAGATTTCAGTTTGTTTTTCAATTGAGTTGTACAGTTTATAGGTCACATTAGAGGTGGAAAAAGTTCTGAAATGATTTATATTTGTCTCAATTTTTTTCCTTTAGACTCAATTATACCACCTGAAAAAGAAGATCAACATTAATACATGTAATGCAACAAAAAAACATACTTACCTTGCCAGTGTCTTCTCCAGGCTCTTTCAGGCTCTTCTTCCTCCTCCTCACCTCTGCTGCATAGCTAAATGAGGGGGTGTGCATGTGGTACAGCATATCAGAGCTGTACTGCGCAGAATATGCACTGGTATGGTTAGAGCTGTTTGAGTGACAGCTCTTCCCCAAATCGACGTGATAACACCCTACAATTTTTGACATCACATGTGACATCATGAAACAACGCCCCTTTCATGCAGCCGGTGTGTCCTGGTGAGTCGTGTATAGGCAAACACAGGCTGCAATCGGGTTGTTACAGGCAGAATCATACTGTGTCTGTCAGAGACCAAATGCAACCTGTCTGTGCCTCCCACTGCCCTTCTACATCCTCTGCATCTAAGTGGCAATCTACTGGGGGGGGGGGGGACATTGGGGAGGGGAGAGAAATGGGGGAAAGAGACACTGAGGAAGGGAGAGGAGGTGGAAAGAGACACTGAGGAAGGGAGGAGACATTGGGGAGGGGAGAGGAAAGGGGGGAGAGGAGAGGAATGGGGGAAACTGAGGAAGGGAGAGGAGGGGGAGACACATGGGGAGGGGAGAGGAGGGGGGAGACACGGGATGGGAGAGGAAGGGGGGAGACACTGAGGAGGGGAGAGACACTGAGTAAGGGAAAGGAGGGGGGAGACACTAGGTAGGGGAGAGGAGGGGGGACGATGGAATGGGCACTGAGGAAAGGAGAGACACTGAGGAAGGGAGAGGAGGCGGGGGCACTGGGGAGCGGAGAGGAGGGGGAAGACACTGAAGATGGGATAAGAGGGGAGAGGAAGGGGGGGGAGATGAGAGGAATGGGGGAAAGAACCACAGAGGAGGGGGAAACACTGGGGATGGGAGAGGAATAGGCGAAAGAGACATTGTGGAAGGGAGAGGAGGGGGGGAGACACTGGGGAGGGGATAGGAAGGGAGAGAAGAGAGGAATGGGGGAAGGAGACACTGAGGAGGGGAGAGGAATAGGAAGACACTGGCAAAGGGAAAGAAGTGGGCGAAAGACACTGGGGAGAGGGAAGGGAGAGAGAAACTAGCGAGGGGAGAGGAAGGGGGAGAGACACTGGGGAGAGGAAGGGGGAGACAATGGGGAGGGGAGAGAAACAAGGGGGGGTGAGACGAAAGGGGGAGAGACACTGGGGAAGGGAGAGGAAGAAAGGGGAGAGACAATTGGGAGAGGAGAGTAAGGGGGAAACACTATGGAGGGGAAGGGGGAGAGACACTGAGGAGGAAAAGGGGGAGAAAAGACACTGGGGAGGGGAGAGGAAGGGTAAGAGAAACTGGAGAGAGGAAGGGGGAGAGACACTGGGGAGGGGAGAGTAATGGGGAGAGAAACTGGGGATAGGAAGGGGGGGAAAGACACTGGGAAGAGGAGAGGAGTGGGGAAAGAAATACTGGGGAGGGAAGGGGGAAAAGACACTGGGGAGGGAAGGGGAAGAGAAACTGAAGAGAGGAAGGGGGAGAGACACTGGGGAGGGAAGGGGGAGAGGAAGGGAGAGACACTTGGAAGGGGAAGAGGGAGGGGAGAGACACATGGGAGGGGAAGGGGGGAAAAGACACATGGGAGGGAAGGGGAATGAGACACAGGAGGAAGGGGGATAGACATGGGAGGAAAGGGGGGGGAGAGAGACGTGGGGAGAAAGAGACAAAGGGAGGGCAGTGGGAGAGGGTAGGAGAGAGAGACGGGATGGAAACAGTGGGAGAGAAAAATGAGTGGAGAGAGACAGGGAAGAGAGAAGAAAAAGAGGAGGGGGCACACAGAGAGAGGGTGCAAAGGGAGAGAGAGGGCACTGAGAGGCATAGCAGATCGTATATCACACTGTTTTTGACGGGTAATTTACTAGTATATTTATATTTATTAAATCTATTTATTTAAATATCTCTATATAGCGAGAGATTCAAACACACACACACACACACAGTATATACAGATGAATAATCACACTATTGCAGTATATAGTGATACCTGTTTTATTGGACAAAGAAGAAAAAAAAAAATACGAGCCGCAAAAAAATACTAACTTATCGGCTGAACTGCGCACACCGAAAAACACACAAGAGACAAAAAAAAAAAAAACAACATCACAGACAGCAAGGGAGGCACCCAGGACGTCTGGAAGTGAGGTTACACCTACATATAAGTCCAATTTCCGGAGTTTAGGCACTCAAAAATCCCCCAAGCGAGAAAAAAAAATGGCCGGCGAAAAAAAACAAAAACTAGGCTACCCGACCCCTAAACCGGCAAAACACAGACAGGCACATACAACTTTAACACAACCCCGTACGAGCGACAAAATACACTATTAGGAAGGACGCAAAATCATCCACACCCGCGTACCACATACACATGTCGTCATTTTACAACACTAATTTACAAAATGCAGAACTACACAGCTACACTAATGGCTTCCCCCTGCGCACGCAGCCTATTTACACTACACACTGCACACATTGCTGACACATCAGCTCCACAACAGTGCAAACCTACATTGTATGCTGCAGGAACATCAAAACTGATTGTCAGCTCTTCAGCATATTGGTTGCTGCATATTTTCATTACAAATAGGTAAAGTATATTAATTTATGAGTTCAGTCATTAATTAATTATAGTTACAAAATTACATATACAGAAAAAATTACAAAACACCACAAGACAGTATCGCAATAAACGCCAAAGCTGTTCACTGCACAATGAGCGCCAAGGGTGCTCAGAGGAGCAAAACTACACCAGGGGAGAGCCAAAAGCTGATAAGCATGGACCTTGCAATCAGCGCCAAAGGGACTCTGACAACCAAAAATATACCAACCCAGAGGCTCACAATGAGCGCCAAAGGTAGTCACACAACCAAAACACTTACTTTGTGTTCCAAACAGCATCCCCTGACTTACAATTCTATTGCCGTCATTTTTTGACGGGCAAGTCGCTAGTCTATATACACTGTGCAGCCTCACGCGCTCTCTCTGCTGCTCCTGTCACACACACGCTTTGTGTGTAGAGGAAAAGGGGAGTGAACTTGCTACAATTGCAGGCTGCTCATTGGTATTGGATCATTTCAGAACTTTTTCCACCTTTAATGTGACCTATAAACTGTACAACTCAATTGAAAAACAAACTGAAATCTTTTAGGTAGAGTTGTACAGTTTATAGGTCCCATTAAAAGGTGGAAAAAGTTCTGAAATGATTTATCTTTGTCTCATTTTTTTACAGCACAGAAACATGACATTTTAACAGGGGTGTGTAGACTTTTTATACCCACTGTATATATAAGGATAGGAGTACACTTATTCCCATACAGAAATTGAGTTTACAGTAATAAGAGTGATTTCTATGACTAATATAGTATATTTATGACAGTGTATTAGCACTTTTGGTAATGAGTAGTGTTCCTATAGGTACATGAGATAAAAAAAAACATCTCTGTAACCATTCCATTAATAAAGAAACTACACAAATGTAATAAGCAGACTTGTCATTGGAAATAACAGTTGCACAAATATTTTAATTCAAAAGTTTATTGTAACAAAAAAGTAACAATCAAATGTGTTCCTTTATATTCATGAATATTTGAAAACAGATACAATAATAGTGATAAGATATACTGTTATAAAAGAAATACAATTAAAGATAATTTTCATACTGTGTTATAAAAGACTAAAAGAATTCAACTATATAAACTATCTACTGTTTTAGCAATGGAGGCAACAATACCAAATAAGATAATGAGAGACCAATAAATTAAACAGTAGACACGTAAATATAAATATATCCAGGGAAGTTACTAATAATTGGGCACCAATACCCGGCATCAGAAACATTTTAATATTGGTATTAATCAATGTATTTGTATATTTTTATATTTCAATATATATTTTTACCAATAAATAATTAAAGGTTACATTTTATGAATGATTCTCTTATGGGATATTCTATAAGAGTATAACTGTTTTGACTGTTCTTTCAGTCAAAATTTGACAAATCTTATCATTGAGATGCCCAGGATTCAATTACGCTTAGAGGTTAAAAACCAAATCAGAGTATATTCACATTTGTAGACAGCTTGACATTAATGGGCGTTATAGGACCTGAGAGCTCATACATTTTTCCTGTATAGCCCCATGGGCTCAATTCATTGGTTTATGCAAACCCACATAAAACACAAGAAAAAGAACAACATTTGCTTCCAAGGTGGAGAAAAAAAAGAAAAAAAACACAACTGTAACGGCTACCCCGGTAGTGAGAGGGTACCAGCCGTTGGAGACGTCCTTTTCTTAAGCAAGGTGCTGTGCAGTAATGAAATGCTTATTCCCCTCCACGATATCCCATTGTATAATCCAGGAGTGCTGTAAAATGTGGCAGAGTAACTGTACCATAAATCCCCCCCAAAGAACGAGACAATGCTACGTTTTGAAGGGTCAAGTAGAACTATATTTTAATGACAGGGAATCTCCTTTTATGCAATGTTGCCCTCTGAAGGGCTACACCCACATAATTATCACAACAGCCAATTATCTGCATGGTTCAATATCTCTCACCCAGGGGAACAACATATACAAAAATGGCATGAATCAGACCAGGGGTTCAAAAGTTAGTAAAAGTATGTTTTTACACATAACACACAGACATTGCACATATCCCCCACACAATACACATATAGGACAATAGGTGAGTCACACCTCCCTGGCAACTTGGATACAATCAGACCTTAATTAGATCATTCTTTGTTCTTATCAGAGAATGAAAACACTTTGGAAAATGCAAGGATCCTTTACAACTTTCTTATCTCTTGAATCTCTGTAACAGGATTATCTATTAGCCTAGGTCTGCAAAAGTCTGGCTAATATTCTGAGCCAATATATTCTGTAGAACATCAACCAATATATATATAGTAGGATCATATTTTAACCATAATAATCATAAAACAGTTTAAAACAGTGATGGGTTCCGCTACACACCTCCCCCGTGACCATAAGCCGGCATACACGGTCTGATCCCAACGGATCGGCCTGGGGATGTCCGGACAAAAGTATTTGTTGGTCAATTCTCTAGTTTGACAACCCATCAGCATTACTGCAATAAACATTTCAAGGAGAGGGAAAATACATTTTACAAACAGGTTTCAGACAATTAAATAATTAGGCAGAAAAGCATCAGCCTTCCAAATGAACTGAAGTCCTTTAGCAAAACCATCCCAAGTTGTAGAGTACATTCCTCCCCCAGCTCGTGGTCGGGCCGCTATTGCACAGGGCCCACTGTTCTTCCCCTGTACACCCACCCAAAAAAATCCAGGATCCCATCCCAACAGTCCAGTATCCCAATGTCCAAAAGGTGGGCCACAATCTCTGTCCCATAGAAACCCCTTTCCATATAAAACATTCCCGCTCATCCCCTCTATTGTCGGCTAATGCTCGGTACTTTTGGAGGGTGGGGTCCTGTCTAGTTTCCTTCACAAGCTCTTCGGGGGTGTCCCACGCTATGGGTCTCTCTGTGGCATTAGTGCTAAGTGTCTGCTTGTGGCTTACCTGGGTCTCCCGACCTGTTGTAGGATTGTCCTCTGTATGGGTCTGTGAGCGGGTGGTCACGGGACAAGCAGCAGCAGTCGTGGGTAAAAAGGCTGAGGCTAGAGGGCCAATATCATTGCCCAGCACAACCTCAGCAGGTAAATTGTCCATGATGCCTACTGTGGTCTTTCCCGACCCGACTCCCCAATCCAAGTGTACCCGGGCGGTGGGTAAGCGAAAAACAGCCCCCCCTGCGACACGGACAGCAACAGTACGGGTAGATAAATGCTCCGGTTTCACAAGATGTTTCTGCACCAACGTGATGGTAGCGCCAGTGTCCCTTAGGCCTTGTGCTACCTGTCCATTTACACGCACCTCCTGGCGGTGATGCTGGCGGTTGTCTGGGGATGCAGCTTGTATGGGGTTTGCCTCGTACAGGATGCCCAAACACTCCTCAGGGCTCCCTTTGGTTTCCAGGCAGTGAGCAGCAGAGGTACGTGATAAAGGGATCTCTGGGTTATTGGTCGGGCGCCTCCAGTTGTTATTGGCTGATCCCAAGGGGCAATAACGAGCAATGTGCCCCGGGTTGCCGCAGCGATGGCACGTCATTTTGTAAGAATCCCGGGGTTGGTGGTTAGACCCCTGAGGCCGTGGCGGTCCTGGGGGGACTGGGGCCCGAAATTCTGTGCGTGCAGCGGGCATTGAGGTGCGTGGCTCTGCTCTAGAGGTTGGTCGTGTGGACCCTTGGCTCACCTTTCTGGACTCTGCGTATTCGTCCGCTAGCCGTGCTGCCTCGATTAAGTTAGCAGGGCGACGATCTCTCACCCAATCCTGTATGTCTGCCGCCAGATCTTGGAAGAAATGTTCCATCAGGAATAGCTGTAGTACTTCCTCTCCTGTGTTGGCATTGCACCCTCGCACCCAATGTGATGCCACCCTTTGTATCTTGCTGGCCCATTCCATATGGGAGTCTGCAGCCTTCTTTTTAGACTCCCTGAAGCGACGGCGATATGTTTCCGGGGTGACGGCATATCTGGTGAGCAGTGCAGCCTTCACCCGGCGATACTGCGCAATATCTTCCTCAGTAAGCGCCCGAAAAGCCTCATTTGCTTTTCCTGATAGCTTTCCAGCCAAAATAGTGACCCATTGGTCTGGTGGTACCTGGTGTAGTGAGCACTGCCTCTCGAAGTCAGCCAAATATCCATCAATTTCTTCCTCACTTTCCACAAACGCTTTGAAGGCAGTGAAGGGTATTTTCTTTACTGTAGCAGCGGGTGGGGGAGTATGAACTGTATGTGCCAGGGGTTGTCTAGCTCTTGCCAGTTCAAGTTCGTGCCCCCTCCTATTTTGTATCTCCGTTCTCGCTTCCCGGAACAGCTTATCTATTAGCTCCACGGATGTTGCTGGGTACATGGATAATCTCCGCTGAACCAGGTTTGTAATTTCCTCCTCCTCGCTGGCAGGGGAAGGTTGGTCCACGACCTCCATGGATCGATCCATCTCGTTCAGCTCCAGTAGGTCAGCTATCAGCTCTCTCCGTGGTCGGTTGCTGGCACTCCTTCCTCTGGTTTCCAAGAGATCCTTTAGTGTGGATCTTTTCAGTTTAGCGTACTGGGATTCCATTCAGCACTTGCGTTGGGGATGAAAAGGACCATCCCACCGCTGCCATCCAATGTAACGGCTACCCCGGTAGTGAGAGGGTACCAGCCGTTGGAGACGTCCTTTTCTTAAGCAAGGTGCTGTGCAGTAATGAAATGCTTATTCCCCTCCACGATATCCCATTGTATAATCCAGGAGTGCTGTAAAATGTGGCAGAGTAACTGTACCATAAATCCCCCCCAAAGAACGAGACAATGCTACGTTTTGAAGGGTCAAGTAGAACTATATTTTAATGACAGGGAATCTCCTTTTATGCAATGTTGCCCTCTGAAGGGCTACACCCACATAATTATCACAACAGCCAATTATCTGCATGGTTCAATATCTCTCACCCAGGGGAACAACATATACAAAAATGGCATGAATCAGACCAGGGGTTCAAAAGTTAGTAAAAGTATGTTTTTACACATAACACACAGACATTGCACATATCCCCCACACAATACACATATAGGACAATAGGTGAGTCACACCTCCCTGGCAACTTGGATACAATCAGACCTTAATTAGATCATTCTTTGTTCTTATCAGAGAATGAAAACACTTTGGAAAATGCAAGGATCCTTTACAACTTTCTTATCTCTTGAATCTCTGTAACAGGATTATCTATTAGCCTAGGTCTGCAAAAGTCTGGCTAATATTCTGAGCCAATATATTCTGTAGAACATCAACCAATATATATATAGTAGGATCATATTTTAACCATAATAATCATAAAACAGGGTAAAACAGTGATGGGTTCCGCTACAACAACCTAATTTATAGTTTCACAAGCTGATTATAAGTGCTCAGCACTACGGTGTAGAGCAAAGTCCATAAGTTCAGGGATCCTTAGATCAAAAGGCAATAGCTGAGCAGGATCAAACTTTTCCCACATACCACACATCGAACTGGTCTTTATCCTGTGTGAGTTCTTGTGTCATTTGATATTTGACTGCCACAATTTTCACATTCAGCAGATGCAAATTGTCCTTTTCCTGTGCAAGTTTTCTTATTTCCCACATTCACAACATGTAAAATTATCTCTCTCATGTGTGAGATTTCTTATGTTTTTTAAGATGCGTAGCCTGGCTGAAACATTTACCACATTCAGTACATGCAAAGGGTTTTTCTCCTGTATGTGTTCTTATATGTAGATTGAGACTTGTGTCCCAACTAAAACATTTCCCACATTCGGAACATACAAATGGTTTTTCTCTTGTGTGAGTTCTCATATGTCGATTGAGATTTGAAGCAACGCTGAAACATTTCCCACATTCAGAACATGTAAATGGTTTTTCTCCTGTGTGAGTTCTCTTATGCAGATTGAGATTTATAGCTATACTGAAACATTTCCCACATTCAGAACATGCAAATGGTTTTTCTCCTGTGTGAGTTATCATATGTCGTTTAAGATTTGTGGACCGACTGAAACATTTGCCACATTCAGAACACGCATATGTTTTTTGTGCTGTTTTTTGCTTCGCTTCCGGATAACTTTGTGTTATACTGAAATCTTCCAATACATAATCTTGTGAACCAAGGGAAATGTGGTCCTCTTCAAGGGTTTCTCGAATCTCGGATCTATCTGTTGGAAATAAAAGCACCAGGAATAAATACATTTTAAAACCTGAGAATTTTAACATACTTTTAAATTGAAATGATTAGTCTAAGTCTGAGACCAATCTACGATTAACAAATGATCAATTTGGTTGAATGTCTAAAGAGTGTATTGTGAATCTGTGCATTACCAAGTATGGACTTTTGTGTAACTAAATAGTATTTTATATTTATTTAAAATTGTGTAAGTCTAATTAGTTTTTGTCAATGCAATAGTTTTATTTGCTGTACAATATGTATTACATTTATTTGTTTAATAAAGTCCTGTTTTCTTGCTAGGGTGATGAATCTCACTATCACTACACTATGTTGTAAGTGGAGCTTGTCCAGCTGTATGGATGGCTGCTCACTACCAGTCCCAACATCTCTTTATCAATGAGGGAAGATTTGAGAGCGAGGGAAAATGGCAGTTTTTATACAGAGCAATATGGATGGCAAAATATTTTATTTATTTCATTAAAATATTTATAAAAAGTTTAGCATTTTCATTCAAAGTAAAGAAAAATGCCAGTATTCAGTGTTCCGTTAAAGATTGTTACTTGACCAACATGATAGGTAAACCGGTTTTGTGTACTCCCTCAGTGGTATTGTTTCATATGAACCTTGATTATCTACCAAAGGAGGATAAACTGATGATTTTACATGTTTTATTGGTTGCCAAGTCGCTCCTGGTCAAGTACTGGAACAAACAAAAAGTTCCTTTATGGTCTGAGTTAGAAAATGGTATAGCTCACAACAGAGAAATAATGAGGTGTCCAAAGACCTTGCCCATGTCTAACAGCTACAGGCCATTTAATTGGTCTAAATGGGAAAAGTGAGAAATGTAAGAATTATTAAGGAATAATAAGCAATAAGGCCTACATCTGCACCCACGGGTAGTTTAATAAATACGTTACCCGCATTAGACTAAATAACGTTATCTGTAATTGGAATCTTGTGTGTATGGTTACTCCATATTTGACTTTACCTTGAGTTGGCTTTATAAGCCGGTGTATCTGTGTTTTATGACTGTATTTATGTATTTTTAATTTTGTACTTCTTGAAAACATTAAAATAAAACTTAAAAATGAAAAAGAAAAAATAAATAAATAAATAAAAAGATTCTTACTTTATAATTATAGATGTGCAGAGTCTACATGCGGACATTCCCCAGTTAGATGGTATTTTGAATGTAAATTAATTACTGAGAGTTTAGTCTATGCTGGACCAGAAATACATTTTATATGACTCTTTTGACCACAATATTGGTCACAATATTGAGAGCATGGAGGTAAAACAGTAATAGTAATAAAATGGTAATAGGTTACAGTAGGAAAGAAATTGGACTGCAAGTATACAAATAATACTTGGAATTCCCCATCCACCAATATAGAATGGGAACAATAGAGTAATAGACAAAATATCCCAATTGTTACTGAATTTAATACAACCTCTTTGACCGTGGCAAACTTGGTGAAGTCTAATTGGAAACATTTTTACATACTGACTAGCTCATAATATTTTCCAGATACTCATACTCTAATGTAATATCAGAAAGGAAGGAACTAGAGGGACTGGATGGAAAAAAACTGATAAAATATATAAAATGAAAAGGACATTGAAACATTAAAACGTGGGCCTTCAGTTGTGTGAATTCTACCATGTGTAGTTTCTTGTTGACGGGTCCTTTATTTAATCATCCTCAATCACACAAAATAATAAAAAAGATTAATCATCATATTCCCTGCACTACCATGTATAGTGTCAATTTTAATAAGCCCATGTAGACAAGTGTTCATTGGTGATGGGATTTTTCAGAGAATGAATGGAGTTACATCATTCCGACATCAGCAGTGTCTTAGAGGAAGAAAATAGTGATCAACTAGTTGCCAAGCATTTTGTGAGAAGTTTTCAAACGCGTCCTGATCGAAGATGTACAACAATAGACTATATTCTAAAACCAGTGAATTGAATTTAAGTTATTATTACACAAAAAAAAACGAATGGTACTATAACACCTGTTTTATTTTTGTGTCAGTGGGACAGGCGACAGAGGAATAGAAATTACATTAAGAACTGGCCATTGCGTCAGTCACTTCCTACTGAAAAAAAAAGTTGTAATCCCCCCATGTGGTTAATTTTTAAAATATTTAACCTCCACTCCATATAAAAAAAAAAAATGGAATTTTAAAAATGGTTTTGAAAGCCATGGACAAAGATTATGCTGGGTTTGCTTATTTGAAGAAAAAGTTCCCTAGAATAAGTGATGCTAAAATTAAAAAAAGCTATTTTGTGGGCCGTCAAATAAGAGATTTGATTCAAGATGTAAAATCTGAAGATTTGAACAAACAGCATGAAAAGTGTTCAAAGGTGTTACCGTACGTTTTTTTTTGGAAATTTAAAAAACGACAAAACCGCCCCGAGTTTTAGGATGTAATATGACATGTAATCTGGATCCGTATGGACTCTGATGGCATCTAAAATTAGATTTAAATAAATGAAAAAAAAAATCTAAATTAAAAATATTAAATCTATAAAAAAATATTATTACTTAATATGATTCCATTCCTGGTTCAAGCAATACCCTGGTCTTCAATGTTCATCTGTAATAAAATCCTTGATGGATCATGTTAAGTGAAGCCATTGGATCCTCATCTACTGGCCATCAAGTAAAAGGTCTGTCGTTGATTGAAGCCAATGATCCTCAAAAAAAAAGGCCTTTTCAATCTTGCTTGAAGACCCTCACTCCTTATATTTTCAATGGATACGCAAATGACCATGCAAAAAAAAAAAATCCATTCACTCTATAAATAAAAAAATACACTAATCTGAAATATCTTCTCCTCAGAAGAGCTCCCATGCAGAATAACGTTTATCGGCAACGCACCTTGTTTATATAGCTACTTGCCAAGTCTCAGATTGGCTGTAAAACGTCAGCCAATCTGTGTAAAGGGATTAAAAGAGTTCCACCCCAATCTGATTACCTTTTTTTTTTTTAATACTTTATTTTAAAGTTTCAACATATAAAAAAAAAGACAAACATTTAAAATCCACAAATACATCATACAATTCATTCAACTATACCGGACGCCAGAAGTGGGAGTTACAGACGAACTTACATAGTAGAGAAAATAGCAGAAATTACAGAGATCAGATAACAGAAACTAGGAAGGGTGCATTAAATTAACTATTTTCAGGGCTCTCAAACATGACAAGATTAAACATGTATAGCCGGAGAATTAGTGAATTCAAATGGACTGGATATGTATATTTTACATCAGGCAGCCACCATTTCTTCTACTGTGGTCAATCGTTCCCCCCCAAAAAAAGAAGTAGCCCACATAATCAATTAAAGGGTGGCCAAACCAATGCTCGGTTACAATCCAAAAAAGGACTGAATGATGCGGGGGGCGGAGCACAAGCAGTTAAGTTAGGGGAGAGGTATTTAGTGGGGTTTAGGTGGAGGAGGGGATTGAGGGAGGTTGAGGGGGGAGGTTGAGGGGGGTTGAGGAGGTGGGTTGGGGTTGAGGAGGGAAGTTGAGGATGAGGATGGGGGTAGAGGAGGAAGGTTGAGGAGGGGGTTGAGGAGGTAGGGTGAGGAGGGGGTTGAGGATGGGGGTTGAGGAGAGAGGATGAGGATGGGGGGTTGAGAATGGGGGGGTTGAGGACGAGGGGGGGTTGAGGATGAGGAGGGAGGTTGAGGATAAGGAGGAGGGGTTTAGGAGAGAGGATGAGGATGGGGGTTGAGGATGAGGATGGGGGTTGAGGATGAGGATGGGGGTTGAGGATGAGGATAGGGGGGGTTGAGGAGGAGGGTTGAGGAAGGGGTTGAGGATGAGGAGGGAGTTGAGGTTGAGGAGGGGGGTTGAAGTTGAGGAGGGGGGTTGAGGAGAGAGGATGGAGGGGTTGAGGAGGGGGATTGAGGATGGGGGGTTGAGGAGAGAGGATGAGGATGGGGGGGTTGAGGAGGGGATTGAGGATGGGGGGGTTGAGGAGGGGATTGAGGATGGGGGGGTTGAGGAGGGGGATTGAGGATGTGTGGGTTGAGGAGGGAGGTAGAGGAGGGGGTTGAGGATGAGGAGGGAGGTTGAGGAGGGGGTTGAGGATGAGGAGGGAGGTTGAGGAGGGGGATGAGGATGAGGAGGGAGGTTGAGGAGGGGGATGAGGATGAGGAGGGAGGTTGAGGATGAGGAGGGAAGTTGAGGATGAGGAGGGAGGTTGAGGATGAGGAGGGGGGTTGAGGATGAGGAGGGGGGTTGAGGATGAGGGTTGAGGATGGGGGTTGAGGATGAGGATGGGGGGTTGAGGAGGAGGTTGAGGATGGGGGGTTGAGGAGGGTGGTTGAGGAAGGGGTTGAGGAGGAAGGTTGAGGAGGGGGGGGTTGAGGAGGGGGGTTGAGGAGAGAGGATGAGGATGGAGGGGTTGAGGAGGGGGATTGAGGAGAGAGGATGAGGATGGGGGGGTTGAGGAGGGGGATTGAGGATGGGGGTTGAGGAGGGAGGTTGAGGAGGGGGTTGAGGATGAGGAGGGAGGTTGAGGAGGGAGGTTGAGGATGAGGAGGGAGGTTGAGGATGAGGAGTGGGGTTGAGAATGAGGAGGGGGGTTGAGGAGGGTGATAAGGGAGGGGGGAAGAGACACAGGAAAGGGAGAGGGGAGAAGAGACACGGGAGAGAGAGGGGGGACACAGAGGGCACAAGAGGGACACAGGGGGCAGCACATTTCCCACCCTCGGCTTATACTCGAGACACCCAGTATTTTGTGGTTAAATGGGTGCCTCGGCTTATACTCGGGTCGGCTTATACTCGAGTATATACAGTACATTCAATTCTGAAAATATTGTCATCAGTGACTTTATTTTTAAGGATATACCGCGCATGCCCCACTATGTAATTGTATAATACGTCTGATATTATCACAGTAAGAGAGGATCACTCACCTTCACTGATATTAACAGGAATTTCCTCCTCCTTAATCAGCTGGCGACTCCTCACACGTATTTCCTCTTCTTGATCAGGCTTTGACAATATAAATGATTTCACTCTTTCACTGCCTGTAAAGTTATATATAAGATAAATACATTGGTATTTTACACTATATATATATATATATATATATATATATATATATTTTTTTTTTTTTTTTTTTTTTTAATTTTTTTTTTTTTTTTTTTACACTGGCATATTTTCTGTAAACAAATATATAACATAATTAAGGATATTTTCCTAGTTTTTACGCTAGAAGCCTGGAAGGAAGCCATTCACAGAGAGGCATTAGACTTTGGAACAGTATTTAGGATTTGGCAGTACAAATTATGGGAGACGAACTTTTCTATAACAATAATTCACAATCAAATGATACATTATTTTACTGTTTTTAAAACGTATTAAAAAAGGAGGCAAAAAATGGCTATTGAGATATATACACATAATATAAAATATAATGTCATATAAAGCTATGGCACCAGTAGATGAGGCTCTTGGGTCAGAAGGTGCCCACCACATTACTGAGGAAGAGCAGAGGGTGAGTACAAGTACCAGCAGATCTAATGAAGTGGTTGAGAGAATTCGAGAGGATGCCCAGCTGTGGATGTGTCTGGAGGGGAAAGGAAAGTCTGCTGCCGCAAAGAACAATTCCGCATAGGAACCGGGAATGTTAAAACGATGAACCAAGGCTCCTTATACATGGTTAAAATGAGTTTAAAACTTGATACCCTGGGAATTATCAAACTCAAATGGACTGGAATGGGACATTTCATATCAGACAACCATCAGAAATTCTACTGTTGGTAAGAATCTCAGAGAAGAAATGGAATAGCCATCATAATCAATTAGAGAGTCATATATTAACAAAGAATATACCAAAAATAAGAGTATCCTTGGAAAAAAGGAAAGTGAAAGGTAGTGAAGATAGGTAAAAGTTATTCAGACTTGCTATAAATTTCCTCTTAGAAACGTCTTTCAACTTTAACATCTGGAGAGATCTTGGATCCCAGAACAATAAAATCTGTCCCCACTACTTTTCCATTTAGATCCCAGGAACGGAGATCGCAGCATGCCGTCATCTTCGTCTTTTTAACATGAGCAGCAGGCCAGCTTTTGCACTCTCTTCTTTCACCCTCAATAAGCCCTTTAGCTCCTCCACACCTTATCTGAGGTTTTTGATATTTCTCCCAGCAATATTAATTCTGGCTTTGATTTCATCTGGGCCATCCTTATGCATGATGTACTCCGCTTTTAAAGTTCAATAAATAAAGGTGACAATAGACAACCTTGTTGCATTCCTTTCCCAATATTGAAACATTGTTGTTCCATGTTTGGTTCTGACTGTGGCTTCTTGGCCCACATATACATTTCTCAGGAGGCTGATAAGATGGTCTGGTACTCCCATCTCTTTAAGAACATGTCACATTGTCCACATAGTCAAAGGCTTTAGAATAGTCTATGAATCAAAAGTAATTTTTTTTTTCTGGAAGTCTTTTGTTTTCTCTATATCAACAGGACACTGGCAATTTGGTCTCTTGTGTCTCTTTCTCTGCAGAAACCAGCTGCACATGTGGTTGGTCCTGGTCCATGTATTGTTGGAGTCAAGTTTGTAGAATCTTAAGCATTACCTTGCTACTATGTGAAATTAGTGCAATTGTTCGATAATTGGAGCACTCATTAGCACTGCCTTTTATTGGGATTGGGATGTAGATTTTCCAGTCTACTGGCCACTACTGGATTTTCCAAATGCTTTGGCATAAAGCAAGCAACACTTTCACAGCATCATCTTTTAGGATTTTGAATAGTTCAGTTGGGTTTCCTCAAACTCAAATTTCTTGACATTCCCATTCTGTCATCTTCTTCTAACTCTTGACATAGCTCATTGTGGAAGGTCTCCTTGTCTCTTCTTGTTATCCTCTGGAATTCTGCATTCAGTTGGGAAAATCTTTTCCTCTTCCCCCCACTATGTTTCGCTTTTCCTTTTTCCTCGGCTACTTACAAAGCCTTGTGAGATAGCCAGTTTGCCTTCTTAGTTTTCTTTCTTTTAAGGATATTCTTTGTTGCTATTTCCTGGTAATGTCATGGCCACATCCCACACAAATATGGCACTAAGGCATGCTTTAAGTTTCTTTCAACACACAACCAAAGTTATAAATATAACCCTGATGATATTGCTAAACTAATAGCATACATCCTTACCCACAACTATTTCCCTTTTAATAAAGATACCTAACTACAAATGATGGGGACTGCCATGTGTACCAAAATGGCTCCACAATACGTCAATCTAGTTATGGCCAATCACAGTTCATTCAACAATTTCCATCCATCTATAATACTTAAAATGTTTTTTCTCTACAAAACAGGTAAACTTACTAGACACTACCATATCCCTCACCAATGGCACTCTACACTCATCTATATATAGGAAACCCACAGACAGATGTAATCACCTACACAGCTCCAGGTTCCATCACTCCCACTCCAAACAAGCCAACATCCATAGTCAAGGTATTAGATACCATCGGCTCGCACACACAGTGGAGATTGTGAAAAAAAAAATGTTAACACTGTCTGCATCTTTTAAACAGAAGAGTTACCAACCCTGTATTATTACCAAGCAAATAACCATTGCCAACAAAATACCCCGCGAACACCTATTAAAATACTATACAAAAGAAATAAACTACTTAACATATACCACTAGAGACCACATACCATCCAGTTTTAGAGAAAATAATCAAAGATGTCTAACCATTACTAACTAAAAAAAAAAAACACAATTAAAAGATATATTCCCCAAACCTCTCATCTTTGCATCTAAACAGCCACCAAACCTAAAACAAAAACTTGATAGCAGAAGATTGACCAATGAATAACTTAGAAGAGAAAATGGAACTAAGCCTATAAGTTATGTCAACACATTTGTAATGATGACACAGCTACACATAACAAGATCCATTACAAAGGATGATATACATGAATATCCTCCAATGTGGTTTATATAATACAATGTACTTTATGTGAAACAGGCTGTTACATTGGAGAACCAGCCAAAAACTGCACTTTTCCACAGACATGCAATAAGAAAGCTCATTGAAGACAATTATCGTACCCCAATGGGACACCATTTTAGCCAGAATGAGGATTCCATCCAAAATCTAAAAATCTAAATACTGAGAGGAAATTTTAAAAACATCCATGAGAGAAAAGCATCTGAAATAAAGATGATCACATTCTTTAACACTAAAAATAAAGGACTTAATATGAACTTGGGTTTTCTAACACATTATCACAATTTCCTGTAATTATCTTATTTTACAATAACAGGCTTGTCACTCTTAGTGAGACGTTTGTCCAACAAAAAGGATATCACTGTGCACTATTGTGCTCAATTTTTTCATATATATTTGTACTGTGAGGACCTTCGGCGCTCATTGCGAGCCCCTCCTGTCGTGTACTTTTGTTCCTCAGAGAGATATATATTTCTATGTATATGTACTTAACTTATAATTAATGATTTATTCAATTAATTAATTAAGTAAGAATTAATTGTTCATGCAATAAATTAATATACTTTAATTATTTATAATTTATATATGCAGCGAGCAATAGGCTGAAGACCTAACAATCTGTATTTTGCGTCTGCATAGAATATACATTTTGAGTGTAAAGCTGTTGGTTTATTGTGTAACGTGGCATTGTATAGTCGTAAAGTTATTAATGTGTTACGCGTCTCGTGAGCATTTTCCGGCTTTTGTAATAGTGTAACTTGTAGGTCATAGTGTGATGTGTAAAGTGCTACGCGTTTTGCGAAGTCCCGGGTCGTGTAGCCTCGTTTTCATTTTTTTCGGCTGCCTTTTTTTCCTTTGCTCAGGCGATTTTTGTGTGGTGAAAATCGTCTAAATCAAGTTAAATTCGAGTTCCACCTCACTCACAGACGTCCTGGCTGTAGCCCCATGCTGTCTGTGATGTTTTTGTAATTTTTGGGGCGTATTTAGTGTGTTTTTCGTTTTTTTTCTAAGTCCCGCGTCTCGTATTTTAACAGCTCGTACGCAACTCGCAGTGTGATGACGTTTCGCAGTGTGACAACTATTATATATATTTTTTAGTTTAATTTTCTATACTATGTTGTGTTGTTTATCCCTATATGTATTTACCCCATGATGTCAGATGCCGTTTCCACTCTCTCTGAATCGGTTGTTTTTATTCAAGCGGAGGGCTCCATTTCACGTCAGTATTGCTTCAGACTTGATAAACAGAGGTCAGACCTCTCGAGAGCTTGTCAATATAAATAAGGTACCGGACTACTGGTAATGGCGGGATCAATGTCAGCTTGAGGAGCTAACTCTTTTACAAGCAACTTACTAGATGTGGGACCAAACAGAAAACTGGCTTATTGGAGGAGTCCAACTACTACTCCCTAGATAGATCATCTTTGATTACATTCTGTGAGGACTGATACTAGGTCCTAGCTCAGACTATCTGCTACAAGTGATTTGAGACAATTTGACAATAGCTTGAAACATTGAAAATAATTGCAAATAGAAGATATACATAAACTATAAGTGTGTACATTAATCTTAATCATGCTTACTGAGATACCTAGTATATTGTCCTCTAGAAATTAGCCTACAAATAGGCTGTGGGAGCAGATGACCAGTGATAGATAGGTTCACTCAGGCAAAGCATTATTAATAACCATGTTCTGACCCATTGCCTCTTTACCGATCCACACTTCCGTGTATTATTAACTGGCTAGTCTAAGAAAAGTGTATTAATTTTTTTCTTGAATGTTGTATACATTACACTACTAGTCAAAAAGAGGGTGATCCTAAACTTAGTCAGATATTAGTATCCAAGACTTAAGGATCCAAGACTTAAAGAAAATGTGATACAGGGTGCCATATACTTTTTGATCACTAAATACATTGGAGGAATAAAATATGGGAACAATAATCGCTCACTATGGTCCATAGCACGTGTCCTCTCCTTCAAAGTCATGAGCACAATAGCATTGATGCCTTTGACTTGTCGTGCTGGATAAGACGGCTTAGAGCCCCTTGAAGTGCAAGAATATCTAATGAATCAGAACTAGCGGAAATCAAGCTAAACCTTTCACTGAAAAGTTTGATCATGAGGCTGAGGCTAAAATATTTTGGCCATATCATGAGAAGACAGGATTCCCAAGAGAAGACTCTGAAGCTGGGAAAGATTGATGGCAAATGAAGAAGGTGAAGTAGCAGAATAGAGGAATAGATAATAGGTGATTACAGCAATTAACATGAGCTTGATGGAGCTTAGAAGGGAGGTGCCTGAGAGATATGCTCTCGTTCAAAAGGTCAAGCGTCGACAAATATTTCAGAATTAAATACTATCCTTTTTTCAACTTGGTCATCATAATGGAGACCTGATATGTGCAAAAAAGAATTAAATGGATTGTAGAAATGTATCAGGCACATCTGCTAAGTGTACCTATTCTTTCATATTCAGGTTGACGTCAACTAAATAAATCTAGTTATGTTTATAATATAAAGTAGGAAAGTATTATTTCTATATGTTACTGATTGGATAATGGTTTGTCTGAGTCACCGCCCCTTGTGACTCATACACCTGTCACTCACCTGCACCGCTAAGTCTCCGCCTCCTTGTGACTCATACACCTGTCACTCACCTGCACCGCTGAGTCTCCGCCTCTTTGTGACTCATACACCTGTCACTCACCTGGAACAGCTCTGAGTCTCCACCCTCTTGCGACTCATACACCTGTCACTCACCTGCACAGCTCTGAGTCTCTGCACCTTGTGACTCATACACCTGTCACTCACCTGCACAGCTCTGAGGCCCCACCCATGTGACTCATACACCTGTCACTCACCTGCACAGCTCTGAGGCCCCGCCCTCTTGCGACTCATACACCTGTCACTCACCTGCTCAGCTCTTAGTCTCCGCCCCCTTGTGACTCATACACCTGTCACTCACCTGCAGCGCTGAGTCTCCGCCTCCTTGTGACTCATACACCTGTCACTCACCTGGAACAGCTCTGAGTCTCCACCCTCTTGCGACTCATACACCTGTCACTCACCTGTACAGCTCTGAGTCTCTGCACCTTGTGACTCATACACCTGTCACTCACCTGCACAGCTCTGAGGCCCCACCCATGTGACTCATACACCTGTCACTCACCTGCACAGCTCTGAGGCCCCGCCCCCTTGTCACTCATACACCTGTCACTCACCTGCACAGTTCTGAGGCTCCGCCCCTTTGTCACTCATACACCTGTCACTCACCTGCACAGAGGTCTGAACAGATTTCCTCCTGGTGAATATCCTGATCATCTTGCTCATCGTCCTCTTCCTTAATAATGGATATTGTGTCCATGTTTCCACCATGAGGACCTAATGTGGACAGGAGAATATTGAGAGAGTTTATATTTATCAACATAAAAGTTTTCAAATGAACTGAATAAAATATGATGTGACATAGCAAAAGTACCAGTTGTTGCCGAAATGAAAAGTACATAAAATAGATATAATTACAAATATTGCTACTAAAAATGTGAACAGTAGATAATTGGGCTTGTTGGGCATTATAGAATACATAGAAAACTCAGTACACTCACATGATTATTTTCTCTCGTATATGGTTCTATTGAAAAAATACATCCAGATCCCAAGGTATGATTAACAATTATTGCCAGTAATCACCTATTTTAATGAGATAACAGACTATGCTAGTAGTGGGTAAGAAAGGCTGAATGACTGAAAAAAAAAAAAAACTTTGATGTTTGTGTACTCTTAGAAAATGTATTTCCTAAATCACTTTTATTACATTTAATTGTAAATTTACATATCTAATACATCTCAAATATCTTTAATTAGTTTTATTAATCACCTTCACTGATATTTACAGGAATTTCCTCTTCTTTAACCTGTTGGTGACTCCTCACATCTGTTTGTGTTTCTCGCTCAAGCGCTGACACGGCTGAAGACCTCACATGTCCTGTATCAATATTATTTATACAATTAATTACAAATAATGTCTTCATCCATGTTTGATATACCGTATTTATCGGCATATAACACACATCTCATTTTAAGAAGGAAATTTCAGGGAATTTTTTTTTTCAAATAAAGAACTTTGAAGCAAAATCCTCCCTCCTCAACCCCCCTCCTCAACCTCAACCCCCCTCCTCATCCTCAACCTCCCTCCTCAGCCTCCCATCCTCAGCCTCCCATCCTCAGCCTCCCATCCTCAGCCTCCCATCCTCAGCCTCCCATCCTCAGCCTCCCATCCTCAGCCTCCCATCCTCAGCCTCCCATCCTCAGCCTCCCATCCTCAGCCTCCCATCCTCAGCCTCCCATCCTCAACCTCCCATCCTCAACCCCCGCACCCTCTGCTCCGCTCCTTGAACCGACGTCATTAGCATATACCGGATGCGCACCCGGTATATGCGAATGACGTGGCGCGCATGTGACGTCACATGCGCGACGGGTCAAGGAGCGGAGTAGAGGCCGGAGCAGAAGCAGGTAAGTGAGGGGGAGGTATTTAGGGGGGGGTTTAGGTTGAGGAGGGGGGTTTAGGTTGAGGAGGGGGTGTTTAGAATGAGGAGGGAGGTTGAGGATGAGGAGGGGGGAGGGAATATCGGCGTATAACACGCACCTATCATTTGCTCCCTATTTTCAGGGAGAAAAAGTGCGTGTTATACGCCGATAAAAACGGTATATGCTTTAATTCTGTTCAGTGGTACAGGTAAACATATATAAATATATATATTATGATCAGCACTTGAAGCTTAAAATCTTAAAACATACTATTTTACTTTTAATTGTACAAAAAGCTTGTGAGAACCTTAAAATACTATCTTTATTGTCACGTCATTAGCATATGCCGGTTCAGGAAGAAGACGTAGCTGCTGGGGAGAGAAGCAGCAGGGGGTCATCAGACACGGTAAGGAGAGGAAAGAGGCGAAAGGGTGGTTAGTGGAGAGGGGGGGAAGGATGAGGTGAAGGAGGGAAAGGAGGGAAAGGAGGGAGGATGAGGGAAAGGAGGGAGGATGAGGGAAAGGAGGGAGGATGAGGGAAAGGAGGGAGGATGAGGGAAAGGAGGGAGGATGAGGGAAAGGAGGGAGGATGAGGGAAAGGAGGGAGGATGAGGGAAAGGAGGGAGGATGAGGGAAAGGAGGGAGGATGAGGGAAAGGATGAGGATGAGAGAAAGGAGGAAGGATGAGGGAAAGGAGGAAGGATGAGGGAAAGGAGGAAGGATGAGGGAAAGGAGGAAGGATGAGGGAAAGGAGGAAGGATGAGGGAAAGGAGGAAGGATGAGGGAAAGGAGGAAGGATGAGGGAAAGGAGGAAGGATGAGGGAAAGGAGGAAGGATGAGGGAAAGGAGGAAGGATGAGGGAAAGGAGGAAGGATGAGGGAGGAGCACGAGTGGAAGGAGGAGCACAATGAGGGGAAGGAGGAGCACAACGAGGGGAAGGAGGAGCACAACGAGGGGAAGGAGGAGCACAACGAGGGGAAGGAGGAGCACAACGAGGGGAAGGAGGAGCACGAGGGGAAGGAGGAGCATGAGGGGAAGGAGGAGCACGAGGGGAAGGAGGAGCACGAGGGGAAGGAGGAGCACGAGGGGAAGGAGGAGCACGAGGGGAAGGAGGAGCACGAGGGGGGAAGTTGTCAAACTGCCAGTAGTCGTCCCTTTGCTCATTGCCTAAGTCCTGCGAGCTCGAAAGGCTTCAATGCCTCAAACGCTACCTATAAATTTATACGTTCTGTTACTCTCGATCTATGACAAGGGTTTTAGCTGTTAGAGAGTCTTCCAGGTAGAAGGACCCATTAAGGTGACAGGCCTGGTCTTTTTTGCTATCCATTTGGATAATGCTTGGTTTAAAATGCTTGGTATGGGATGTTTGACCTTTTCCATTTATATTAAGGCTAATAAGACTATATTATAATCCATAAAGATATTTAACTCAATACTTTACTATTCAGAATTGAGAAAAATATTTACAAATTCTACAAATATAAAATTAGTGAGTTATGTAAATCAGTCACCTGCAGAGAGCTCTGATTGGATCGTCACCGGCAGAATATCCTTCTCATCCATCTCATCCTCTCCTTCCTCACTAACAGGGTCTACATTATCAGTTTGGAGACCTGGTAATTCCAATAGACAATGGAAATGTCATGTGAATTTACTAATATAGATAATTATCCAAAATGTTAATAACATGGAAGGAGCGTGTTCTGCTGACACTACAAGGACTGACTGGAATTTACCCTCTGCTGTGTACTATTCCTGAGATAAACCTCACAAGATTACCTTCTATTTTTAGCTTTGATATTTTGATTACTGATTGGGGAAATAACATTTTGTTACCTGAGTTCCTGTGTGATGAGATTCCTAAAGTTTCTTTATGTCCATCTGTATCACACTGGGAAACACAAAAAAAGATGAATTCACATCATAAATTTTGACAAACATATAGGACCATGTATTTTGCCCAAACTCATATATACCTAAAAGAAAACTGAAGTGTTAATCTTTAGGAAGCCATATTCCTATACCATGCATCCTTTGAGTCCATTTCCACATTTGACCCCCGCCACTTCTCTCTAAGGGTATTCAACTGATCTACTACTGTTTATATCAATTAGTATTTCCTGGGCACTACTGATTCACTAATTAGACATGCTTTGTATCCTGGAGGTTGCTCGCTTGAAGATGGACGTGCTTATGGACTTGTACCTACAGACCCCTTATCATTGCACTTAAGTCCAGATAGAGCTTGGTCAGTAATGGAGTCACTATGTCCTGGTACAATGTCACATTGTCCAGCAGTGCTCACCTCTCCAGTCACAGGACCAGATAGAGCTTGGTCAGTAATGGGAGTCCCTGTGTCCTGGTATAATATCACATTGTTCAGCAGTGCTCACCTCTCCAGTCACAGGTCCAGATAGAGCTTGGTCAGTAATGGGGTCACTGTGTCCTGGTATAATGTCACATTGTCCAGCAGTGCTCACCTCTCCAGTCACAGGTCCAGATAGAGCTTGGTCAGTAATGAAGTCACTGTGTCCTGGTATAATGTCACATTGTCCAGCAGCGCTCACCTTTTCAGTCACAGGATCAGATAGAGCTTGGTAAGTAATGGGGTCACTGTGTCCTGGTATAATGTCACATTGTCCAGCAGTGCTCACCTCTCCAGTCACAGGACCAGATAGAGCTTGGTCAGTAATGAGGTCACTGTGTCCTGGTATAATGTTGCATTGTCCAGCAGTGCTCACCTCTCCAGTCAGATGGTGAATGTAGGGGGATTTTTTCTCCACAATGGTGTATTCCTACAGGATGAGAGAGCAACATGTCAGAAATCAGTTTAATGGATATAATTATTATTACATTCCTTCAGGTGTAGATCTCTAAATGTAAGAAGAAACGTTTCTCCTTACCAGCTCTCCAATAAAAATATTGTCTAAAAGCCCAGACCCTGTATAGACCCTGTTCAGCACATCTAACTCACTTTGATTATCTTATCTTCTATACTATTTACATCAAATGAACAGAACAGTTGGATCACAAGTTACTTCTAGTATCTAACCACGATACCCACTTCACACCCAGTACTGGGCTAAGTTGCTGGTTGGATTCAAACTTGTGGTAAGCGGTAGATAAGTTTCCAGAGACTTCTATCGGAGATCCACTGATCTGATCAAGTCATATTAATATTCTCAAACAGCAAATGACATCACTTGACCATGCTCTATTAAAACAAATTGTTTCAAGTGCTTTGCATGTGATACCCCTTTAATTCTTTGTCTTGAGGTTAACAGCTAATTAGGAAGTACTTTACCTAAGCCATCCACCATCCAATCTATTATGGAGTCTGGATTGCTAGATCTTATGGAGGTCAAGGTCAGCCCCTAAAAGTTAACAACCCCGAGAGCACCTCAACTTAGCCGACTCCTCTATGAGACAATACAAGTATATCTGCCAAAAAGGAGGTCGGATAGGGAGCAGATATAATCATCATTTCCTACAAATACACTGCGTCATAAGAATTTCCCATCCCTGTTTAAAAGGCACCCCCTGGGCCTGCTAACCAGTTTTGAGGAATTGACTCTGCTGGGTTTTGAACCCTGGTCCCCAGGCTGCTATACCTCTTCCCTACCACTGCGCCAGGCTTCCTTTTGTGAATTTCATTGAGATCTGATAAGCTTGACTCTGCTAGCAGTAGTATCAGTACCTAAGTCTCTTCAGCTGTGTCTGGTCAGGTGTCTGGTCCTTGGCCTATATAAGGCACTTCCGGTCAAATGTACCTTGCCAGATTATTGTGTGGTTCCTGATCACTTCAATAAAGCTTGTTCCTGTTGCACCTACAAATTGCTGAACTGGATTATTGCTGACCTTGGCTGCTGGTCTCCACAACCTTGTGATTCCATATCATTACAGAATAATCTGGAAGCTTTCATGGAGACCGCCGGGTCAGATTCTGCATTGGCCCAGCAGGTTGCTTTATTTGCAAGAACTGTGCAGACCCAGACACAGACCATTCAAGTGCTGCAGGACCAGGTAGCTGAACTGCAGGCCCAACAGGTTGCTTTTACTGCAAGAAATGTGCAGACCCAGACACAGACCATTCAAGTGCTGCAGGACCAGATAGCTGAACTGCAAAATAAAATTCAGTCAATGCACAGTGAGTATACCAGCTACAGGGCACGAGATGTTGCGGCTGCTACTGTTACACCTGCACAAGATGCCCGCTTGCCCCTACCAGAAAAGTTTGGAGGCGATCGCAAAAAATTTAGGGGTTTCCTAAATCAATGCCGTTTGCACTTCATGATGTTACCTCAACGATTTCCATCTGAAAGAGAGAAGGTGGGATTAATTTTTTCCTTATTCAAAGATGAAGCCCTGGCTTGGGGCTCCCCTCTTCTGGAACAGGACAGTCCAGTCTTGGGTAATCTAAATGACTTTCTTGAGGCCATGTGCCTAGTTTTTGATGACCGAAATCGATGTGCTACAGCAGAAGCCACTCTCCTTCATTTGCATCAAGGGAGGCGCTCGGTGGCTGAATATGCTGCTGAATTTAGACAGTGGGTTGCTGATACTACCTGGAACCAATCAACCCAGAGGTTCCACTTCAGAAAAGGTCTCTCAGAAGCTATAAAAGATGAGCTAGCTCGTGTTGATCTTCCTGCTGACTTTGATGAATTTGTGCGTTTGGCTATCCGTATTGATCGGAGACTTTCTGAAAGAAGATTGGAAAGACAGGGCTCTTTTAGACCAAGTACTACTCCAATTTCCTATTCAAGAACTTCTACTCCGATCCCACAAACACCTACAGACTCTGAGCCAGAGGCTATGCAGGTAAATCTAATAAGAGGGCCATAATCCAACAAAGAAAAACAGTGGCGACGCACTCACAATTTATGCCTGTATTGTGGTAGTGCAGGGCACTATGCCATCAATTGCCCTAGCAAATCCAAAAGAACAATAGCTATGGCGGCTGAGGGTGCACAGATTCAACATCAATCCCAGATTTCAGATCAACTGGATTCTGTCACACAACCCTTGTTTTCTCTGGCTCATGGTGAAGAGGGTATGTTGACTCAACATCCTCATTTTGTGGTGCCTATCACGTTGCAATGTGGTGATCGTAAAATTTCAACTACAGCTATGATAGATTCTGGAGCAGGCGGAAACTTTATGGACATTAAATTTGCAGCAGGAAATAGAATTCATTCTATCCCTAATTCTTCACCTGTGTTAATGGAGACAGTTGACGGTTCTCATGAGACTGTGCCCTTAATGTTGACTGTGGAAGTGAATCACCATGAGGCTATCTCTTTCCACCTAATTTCCTCAACACAGTTTCCAGTGATTTTGGGGGTACCTTGGCTTGCTCTGCATAACCCACAGATTGATTGGAAGATCAAAACTTTGTCCTTTCCTTTAGAACACTGCTTAATGAATTGTCAACCCTCTAAGGTAACACCTGTTGCCACAACAATTAATGAAATTGTTGCTACAAACTTGACTAAGCTTCCTCTACAATATCGGGATTTTGCAGATGTCTGTGATAAGAAGAATGCTGATCAGCTTCCACCCCACAGGCCTTATGATTGCCCAATAGAGCTGTTACCTGGGGCTGTTATCCCATTTGGCCGTATATATTCCCTTTCTGAGCCTGAATTGAAAGCTCTTCGTGAATACCTACAAGAAAATCTTGCCAAAGGCTTTATTCGACCATCTACTTCTCCAGCAGGAGCTCCTATTTTCTTTGTAGAAAAGAAAGATGGCAGCCTACGGCCATGCGTTGATTACAGGGAAATTAATAACATCACTGTTAAAAAGCACTACCCCTTGCCTCTGATTCCTGAACTTTTGGAGAGACTTCGCTCAGCTAAAATATTTACGAAGCTTGATCTTCGGGGGGCATATAATCTGGTTCGCATAAGACCCAATGATGAATGGAAAACAGCTTTCAGAACCAGGTACGGGCATTACGAATATCTAGTAATGCCTTTTGGGCTGTGTAATGTCCCTGCAACTTTCAAGCATCTTATCAATGATGTACTATGAGATCTCCTGGATCAGTTTGTTGTGGCATATTTGGATGATATCCTAATATTCTCTGATAATCTTGAAAACCACAGAAAACAGGTCCGTATAGTTCTAGAGCGCCTTCGTACCCACCGCCTATATTAAACTAGAAAAATGTGAGTTTGAACAAACAGAAATTCAATTCCTGGGGTATGTAATAACTCCCAAAGGTTTAAGTATGGACGCAAGTAAAATTAAAGCTGTGCTGGACTGGCCCATCCCCAAGAATGAAAAAGATGTTCAGAGATTTGTGGGGTTTGCCAATTTTTACAGGCATTTCATTAAGAATTTCTCTGCCGTTATTACGACGATCACTGAACTCACACGTAAAGGGACTCCTTTTCAGTGGTACGATAAGGCGGATACCGCATTTTCCCGATTGAAGACTCTGTTTACCTCTGCCCCTGTCCTGGTACATCCTCAGCCGGAATTACCATTTATTGTGGAAGTTGATGCTTCTGATTCAGCTGTTGGTGCTATACTGTCTCAAAGGACTGGACCTAAGATGCTGTTACATCCGTGTGCCTTCTATTCCCGCCAGATGGTGCCAGCAGAAAGAAACTATGACATAGGGAATAAAGAACTATTGGCTATAAAAGCTGCCTTCACCGAATGGAGACATCTCTTGGAGGGAGCTACCCATCCAATTACTGTCCTCACAGATCACAAAAATCTGTAATGTATTCGATCAGCAAAGAGACTGTCAGCCAGACAAGCACGCTGGTCCCTATTCTTCTCGAGGTATAATTTTTTGGTTACATACCGTCCTGGCTCCAAGAATGGTAAGGCGGATGCCTTGTCTAGAATAGCTGACCCCCTCCATACTACCGTAACCAAGACCACCATCTTGCTGGAGGATATATTTATAGGAGTTACATTTCCTTCTGTTCTGATGTCTCGCATTAAAAAGGACTACGCTGAAGACCCAGTTCTTCGTGATCCTCCTCGTGACCTCCATATGACGATGCTTAATGGGTTTTGGATTTTTCAACAACGTCTGTTTGCTCCCGAGTCAGTGCGACTGGACCTTTTACGTCTCTACCATGACTCAAAACCAGCAGGTCATCCAGGAATCCGAAAGACGCAAGACCTACTTGCCCGATCCTTTTGGTGGCCGAAGTATCATGAGGATGTTAAGAAGTATGTGTCCTCTTGTGATGTATGTGCCAGACATAAGACTCCTCGCTCATGCCCTGTTGGCTTGCTTCAGCCTCTTCCGATTCCTCATCGTCCCTGGGGATCTATATCCATGGACTTTATTGTGGAACTACCTCCCTCTAAGGAACACACTACCATTCTTGTTGTTGTGGACAGGTTAACTAAGATGGGTCATTTCATACCAGCTCGTGGTCTCCCTTCAGCTAAACAGACGGCTGACCTGGTTATTCGGGAAATAATTCGCTTGCATGGAGTGCCTGATGAAGTAGTTTCTGACAGGGGAGTGCAGTTTACATCTCGTTTTTGGAAACATTTTTGTTCTAATCTAGGTATTAATGTAAATCTGTCGTCAGCTTTTCATCCACAAAGTAATGGACAGACTGAGCGAACCAACCAGACTTTGGAGCAATATTTGCGGTGCTATATTAGTTACCTTCAGGATGACTGGCTGGATTTTCTACCCACGGCGGAGTTTGCCTATAACAATGCCCAACACTGCTACATTTCTTTGAGCCCATTTTTTGCCAACTATGGTTACCATCCGACCTTTCTAGTCAGTCTCCCAATTACTACTTCCATTCCTGCTGTCACTGACCGGCTAACCGCCTTACGTGATTCCCAAGCACTGTTGAAAAAGACTCTTTTGGAGGCTCAGGAATGTTACAAAAGAGCTGCTGATAGGCATAGAAAGGAGGCCCCAGTCTATCACGTTGGTGACAAGGTGTGGCTGTCAACAAAGAATCTTAAGCTTCGGATTCCTTCTCATAAATTGGGTCAAAGGTTCATGGGACCTTTTGAGATCATTGCTCAGATCAATGCTGTCACTTTCCGTTTGCAACTCCCGAATTCCATGAAAATACATCCAGTGTTTCACGTTGCACTGCTTAAACCTTTTCATGAAAATACTTTGCCTGGCCGAGCCCTGCCTGCCCCACCTACAGTCCTCGTGGATGGTGAGGATGAGTACGAAGTGGAAAAAATTCTTGGTATCTGGTTTGCTGGAAAGGCTATGGTGAGGAGGAGAGTTCGTGGGAACCAGTGGACAATATTCACGCTCCTGATCTCCTTCGGTCTTTTCATGTGCAGTACCCTTCTAAACCAGGTAATAGGGCATCCAGAGGCTGCACCTATAGAGGCGGGGGGTAATGTGAGGAATTGACTCTGCTGGGTTTTGAACCCTGGTCCCCAGGCTGCTATACCTCTTCCCTACCACTGCGCCAGCCTGCCTTTGTGAATTTCCTTGAGATCTGATAAACCTTGACTCTGCTAGCAATAGTATCAGTGACTAGTCTCTTCAGCTGTGTCTGGTCAGGTGTCTGGTCATTGGCCTATATAAGGCACTTCCTGTCTATGTACCTTGCCAGATTATTGTGGTTCCTGATCACTTCAATAAAGCTTGTTCCTGTTGCACCTACAAATTGCTGAACTGGATTATTGCTGACCTTGGCTGCTGGTCTCCACAACCTTGTGATTCCATATCATTACACCAGTCCTGACACCCTCCACTAATTGCCCCAACTTAATGGGAGATCTTCTCCCTGAGAACCTAGGTCTCAACACCCTGGATTCATGGTTCTACGCTCAGGTTAGACCTCAACATCTTGTCCAAACACTCTGGCTCGAGTGTTCACAGTACTTTAATAACCCCTGCTGTGCTCAGGCACTGACCAGAGATGTCTGACATCTGGGCCCGTAGACTCATTGACCTTAGTCAAGAAGATAGATAAGGTAGTGCAACGCCCTTGGTGGAAATCCGAGCCCATGTGGGGTAATTAGAGCACTCAAAGTCGTTAGATTAGAATTGCTTAGGGCATATAATATATTGATGTAAAATGTGAAAACTGTAAGAAAAACGGTCTACCAAATAATAAATATTTGGTTCTGTTTGGGACACATATACGTGGTTTAGTTCATTTAGAGGAAAGTTTTTATTATGTATTATTTTATTGTCTATATCTCTATCTGGATACACTAATCTATAGGAAAGAAAAACAATAACTGCAATACATGAGTTCAAAGTGGTGTCATTATAACATTGTCCAGCATCTCTCACCTTCCCAGTCAGCACGTAGATGATCTCCAGGGTGTGAGACAAGATCCTCTCGGACATCTCCTTATCCTGAGTCACCTCAATCAGGGTCAGTGAATTAGTCAGACGAGCCAATATTGAGACCTGGGAGATTTAGAGAGAAATGTGCGTGAACAAGTTTGTGTTACTGCAGAGTAATAAGTGCAGATAGTAACAGGTAACATTTCCCAGCAGCCCTCACCTTCCCAGTCAGCAGGCTGAGGATTTCCAGGATGTGATGCAAGATCCTCTCAGACATCTTCTTATCCTGGTTCATCATTGATGAGTTAGTCAGATGGTGAGTTAGACCTAAATAACTGAGAAAGATTCAGAAATAATAGACATAAGTGAATAAGGATCTGTTCCGACTGTGTGAGCAACGTGAGAAAGAACAAAGTTATGGTTAGAACAGAACAACCTTGTTATTTACCTTTATAACAATAATCTACTCCATGTACTAAAACTACACAACATTTTGGCAAAAACTATTTACAAAACAGAGGTGAAAAGAGAGGAGAATCAGTCTATAAGCAAAGCCGCATCAGAGGGAGCCACTGGTATTCTGCAGTATCCTCAGGAGTCAGGAGGGGAGTGAAGGGGGAGCAGTGCTGCTGGGGCTGAGACACCGACAGCAGGACAGAGAATCAACAGACAATAGATGGTACATGATTAGGAGTTGAGAGTCTGTAAAATGTCCAATAACATGATAAGGGATATTCTTTGTATTCAATAACTATAAATGTTTATTTTTGCAGTTTGCGTGATTATTCTATATGACTGCTCACATGTACATTTTCGTGAGGGTTCTTGTAGTTACTGTATGTTTAATGCATTATCTTGA